>OU427008.1:485000-492500 GCA_911387935.1 Dolichovespula saxonica
ATGTTGTCAGCTGAAATTAAATTTTCCTCCTGGAGCGGCGGGTCGCTCAGCAACCCGATATTGTGAAAGTTAAGCCGCGTGCACACCATCGACCGATCTCTACAAAGACAATATTGTTATCAAACAAGTCGAAACGATAGTATCGAAATCAATGAATATTCGTGACACACACACACACACACGCACACACACATATATATATATATACGTATCTATAGGGGATGGCCCATAAATGGGTTTAATTTCGAAAAGTTAAGCCTCGCGTATATAGCATTTTAAACAAATAATAAAAGCTCCAACAACACGTTCCTAAATTTATATTGGACGGTTCAAGTCTACTACTTCATTATCAATTTAATAACGAGATCTGTTAAATGGCTCAACGTTTTTAAATTACTTCAGTTTTCAATAATAATGCAGATTTTTGTCAATTGATTTATTACGTGCCACCAAGCGTATATATGCGTATCAACGTACACCCTTCGAGTATTCATTCCTAAGCTTTAACGCTGTAGATAAACCATTTTCTAATATAATTTCTCCTATTATTAATCGTTACAGGAGAAATGAGTAAGGGTCCTTGAAATTTTTTTGCGAAATCGCAGATGGACGAGTCTTTAGCATCGTCTTCTGACAAAAATTTTCAAACGAAATATAGGATGATCTTTCGAACGAATCAGCAAATCAGTATATCCTTACATCCTTTTCTTACAAGTACGTTAAATTCTGATTTCAATGTAGGAAGATTTCAATACAGAAAAGTAGACTGGATACGATTTTCTTGTAAAAAGAAATCCGTTATGATCGTTTCAACGAAGAACGAAGTCATCTCGTTCGTATCTTCTTTTTCCTCCCTCTTTTTTTCTTTTTTTTTTTTCTCTTTCTATTTCTCTTCTTGTCCTTCCTCTTCCTCGTCCTCGTCCTCATTCCTTCCTTCGTTCCTTCCTTCGTTCGTTCGTTCGTTCGTTCGTTCGTTCCTTTGTCCGCTCTTTCAACGGTTCTTTCGTTCCTCCCTCTGATACAATCAACTTCAAGGGTGCACGGAACCGAGGTAGCCATTTATCCGTTACCCCGAGAGTAACCAAGCAGGGAAACTCCAAGAAAACTCTGTGCCCCGGCAACCTAGCAACTTTTTATAGAAACAGATTCTGTTAGGAATCCGGGTTCATAGAAATCCTTTTCTTCCGTGTCTTTCATCAGTAGTCTCTCTGTCATCATCTTCTTCTTCTTCTTCTTCTTCTTCTTCTTCTTCTTCTTTCAACTTCTACTCTTTGTCGGATAAAGAATCCGCAGTAATAAATTTATCCGATAGATTCCTCGTAATATAAGTTTATTATCATAATGTCTACTAGTTGATTCGAGGGGTCGTATTAAAAATATTTCTGCGAGATTAAAATCATCGAGGAACGATTTTTTTTTCTTTTTTTTTTTTTTTTTTTTTTTTATAGAAACAGATTTCTCTAGAAACTCTTTTATCTTTAGCTTTGTATTAAATTATTAGGAAAACGAACGAACGAACGAACGAACGAGCAAACAGAGATTTAAAGAAAATTTATGTATGATTTATGGATTCGTAGAATATGAAGAAATTAATCGACCATAATGTGGCCACGATCGGGAAGGGACAGACGATCGTATATGATCAAGAGACGTGGATCATTCGGGAAATGGATGGATATAAATAATAACGATATATCCTTGGATTATTTACTACGATAGGAATATATATCCGGTAAGCCAAGTCATTTTATCGTACGAATACAAACATATTTGTCGTGGCGTATTGTACGAATTTTCTAGCGAAACCATTGTCGTCGTTAATGCGTCGGCCTCGACATTAAATTTCGGCGAGGTAAAAGTTCGATTCACGGAGATCGATGATTTTTCCTCTCTCGATTTTGGAAGACCCTTCTTCTCTTCCCTATGCCATCGAATGGGATGTCGGGGGTGGGGAGGGGAGAGGAGGGGAGGCGGGGAGAGGCGTTATTGCTATAAATTATGATGGGGTATTAGATATCGTAAAACTGTGGGGTGTGAGCGTCGATTTGTTTGAGATCACGGAGCGATTTTCCCCTTTTATATTTGTTACTGACTCGCTTCCGAGATCGGAATGATTATTATTACCGTATGTGGTGGTCGCGATAGTCAACTAGATCATTCATAAGGATTTTATACGTCATGACTGTTATATTAAATACAATAGGAACGTTTAACGCACGTAGAAAATATTTTATACTTATTTTTATGTACTTTTCCTTTTCTTCTTTTTTTTATACACACTGCGTTCCGTGGATACGTTAATTTTATCGTATGTTAAAGTATGTTTATAACATATTAATATATAATACTGTGCGTATTTTATATATTTTCAAAAAAAGAAAAAGATATTCGTACGTACAAATATATGAATACTAGCATATATTAACGTATTGTATTTATAATATGTAATACTACGATAATTTATTATTTATAACAGTAAAATACTAAACGCGCTGCATTTATCTTCCAAAATCTGCATATATACGCGTTCTTTCTTTTCACGGTAGATTCTCTCTTTTATATGTTCGCGCTATATTTTTATATATATATATATATTTTTTTATTTTTCATTTTTTAACTAATAAATATTTATTTAATTTAAAAAAGTATAAAAATGTGAAAAAGGACGAAAAATCGACGAACGCAATTATTAAGCGAAACGTGTTACGAATTACCGAGCGAATATACAGTTACAAATTTGAGACAATTAATAATATGAAGGGAATAATCATCGGAAATATAATTAATTACGATTCGCTCTTGCAATTGTTCCGCTTTGGAAATTTTTCATGGTTTCTACTATTGCCGGAGCACGATTGAGACTACATATATAATATGTACATACGTGACGGTGAATACATTAAAATATGAACATGATAAAATGATAGTTGATTGTATCATGTGACAGGTTTCACATATGAAAACCTCTTTATGAATGAGTAGTAATCGCCTGCGGTAACCGCATCTGCTTCGGGAGCAGGTGTTGCATTCGAAAATGGATTAAGGGTCGGAACGTTTTTGTTAGGTCACGTGCTTCAGTCAAAATAAATCTGTTCTTGTAATCGGATTTACTGGACGGGCGATAAACTGTCGCGGTATTATGAACTTTCGAGAGAAAAAGAGAGAGAGAGAGAGAGAGAGAGAGAGAGAGAGACAGAGAGACGAACGAAATGGACAAATCTCATTTTAGTATTGTCCATTTTAAAAATACACCGATGAGAGACCATGACAAATTCAAACCGAAACCTCCAACTTGTTCGTCGATCGTTATTTAAGATTTTCAATATGAATAAAGAAGATGAATGAATGAAAACCAAAAAAAAAAAAAAAATTAAAAAAATAAATAGCAAGGACGCGCGCTCTAATCGTCAGGACATTTTCAACGCGCGCGTATAAAACTTTAGAAAAATGTTATGAGGCGTTTAATTAGCCGACATTTAATTACTCCGTCTAACTCCCGACAAAGACGGCCTTTCTGGTAAATGGGAGACTAATTGCAAAGTTTTCCAGGAGGCACTTCGATTTTCCGAGAGGCTGTATACTGACTCACGCCATTTTCTCTCCCTCCCTCTCCCTCTCCCTCCCTCCCTCTCTCTCTCCCTCTCTCTCTCTCTCTCTCCGGCTGTTGTTCGAATTAAACGAAATGCAGTTTAAAACCGAGAAGAGTGCCCCGAAGGAAAGCAAGTATTTTCAGCTACATTAAATGCTACAAGCGAGAACGGAACCGAACGGAACGATACGGAAGTAAACGTCGTTGATGCGAAATCGATAAACATACCGGCAATTTCCTCGATCGAAAAATGTTTTAATACTGCGAATATCCGTTCGACGATAGGGTGCCCTATATATCTCCTATATGCCTCGACGACATCTACGTGCGTTTTTCGAAAGGAATCTAAATATGACGTTTCGAAACGCGCAATCGTCCTCGATACGATGTATCGAACATTTGCAAAACGCTATAGCTCGACCCGATGTACTATATATAAACCTGAAAATCATTAAAAAAAGAGAAAAAACGTTAAAATATATATATTACCAGACGCGTAATTTCTTTTTTTTAAGTATAAAATTAACATTAACATAGATTTTTAATAGAAAATTTATCATGACGCGTCCGTACGATGCGAGAACGAGTGACGATTTAAATCTGAAATTTATAAAAATAATTGTCGAAGATACGGGGAAAGTTGAAGTATGAAAAAAAAAAAAAAAAAAAGAAAAAAATTGAAGCTATTAAAAAAACTCGGACGAACGAGCGTATTTTTAAATGGATTTGTTCCGATATCTTGAGAGGACGCAAACGCGCGCGTATAATTGTTTCTTCGACGCTTTCGAACGTTTAAAGGATGGTTGCGAAAAGAGACGAAAAAAATAAAGAAAAAAGACAAAAAAGGAAAAGAGGAAAAGGAGAAACGATTCGTGTGTGGTATGAAAAGGACAAAGAAAGAAAAAAAAAAGAAAAAAGAAAAGAGAAGTAAGGAGGGTTAAAATTCGAAGGTATCGTTTTGAAAAGGAACTATTCTCGTCGAGGTTGATGCGAGAATACGTATCGAGGATACTCGTAGCGCGGAGATTGAAGCTCGTCGTCAAAGGCCGAAGGACGTCCCTAACAGCAGAAGCGTTGAACACGATGAGGGGTGCTCGGTCGAGCGTACGTCGACGCAGTCCTAATTGTTTTACTCCCGTAGCCCCAGCGCGATGCGGCCTCCTCTCAATCTATTTCATCCGTATCCCCGCAGCAGCCACTCTCTCTCTCTCTCTCTCTCTCTCTCTCTCTCTCTCTCTCTCTCTCTCCTTCTCTCTCTCTCTCTCCTTCTCTCTTTCTCTCTCTCCCTTGCTCTCTCTCGTTTCATCCTGACGCCACCCGCAGCGCGTATATCATGCGCCACTAATGCCTAACTGGTTAACGTCTCGCATGATTATTCTATTGCTTCTCTCTCTCTCTCTCTCTCTCTCTCTATTTCTCTATGGGGTCTAGTTTATCCGTCCGCCTTCGTCTAATTATCATTTAACGATATTTACAATCTCCCCCTGTCTCGAAAGACATCTCTCTCTCTCTCTCTCTCTCTATATATATATATATCCTGAGGACTACGTTAGAAAAAATAGTTTTATGCCAAAGAAATATTTTGTTTTTTTTTTCTTTTTCCTTTTCTTTCCCTCCATTCGTTTCTTCTTCGTTACGAAGGATACCTGTAGGTACATACATGTTTGCGATCAGTCTACGCGAGGGAGGGGAGGGGAGGGAAGGGAAGGGTTCGTAAAATTTTAATAACCCTTCGAAATATCTAGGCCAATGGGGTGTTGCAATAATCATCGCGTATTATCGCTGTACGAGGAATAGCCGCGCGGAAGGGAAAAAACATACGGGAGAAAAGTATTTTCAAAGTGCGAGTATTATAAAAAATGATTTTACACTCGCAGACCACGATAAAGGAGTATTACGACGATACACGCCGTAGTTACGTTCTTTACCGTAGTATAATTTCAGTCAACCCTTTTGTTTTTTTTTCTTTTTTTTTTTTTTTTTTTTTATAAGTACATAACCGGTATACCATAAGAGAGGAGGGTATATATCGCGCCGATAATACCATACCTAGTCCCTTAGCTCTCGGTTCTTAGTAATTTGCGCGTATACCCTTCTCTCTCTCTCTCTCTCTCTCTCTCTCTCTCTCTCTCTCTGTTTTTTACGACTATCGCGCCGATAATTTACTACAAGCAGTACGAGAGATTACATAGAACTCGCGATGGAAAGCGCGAAAGAGCGTGAAATGCGGATTTTAAATTCGTTTCATTGTTGGTACGGAGCCGTATTGCCGTCTAAATACACAGTGACGCGTACGCAACGATGAGAGCAAAATGTCGCTCGAGAAATATCCTCGTGGGAACGGACACTTGGCTTTGCGTTTAAGGACGGCAACGAGGGGTGGTACCAAGGGACGGGACGGGACGGGAGGAGGGGGAGGATAGTCCAAGAGGGTGAATGGAAGGGGATTGGTGGTGGAACGAGACACGTTTTCGGTGTGTGTCCCTTCACCCTTCACCCCCCCACACCCCCGGACCACCACTGAGCCTCGCTACTCGGCTCGAGCACGCGAGCGCGAGCGCGCACGCCTGCAGTTTAATGCACTGTTTGCTGTTTGCACTTCGTACTAATGGTCCAGCTTAGCGAGATTTAAATTTCTCGCTCCGTGAACGGGATACGTCGTCGATGCCCGAAGGCGGTTGCACGACGACGATTTAAACTTCCTCCTTGGCTAATAATTCCCTCCAAGTTATACAGCCAGCGGCCACGCCGTTACGTATCTCTTCCACACCCCTACCCCTAACCCCCCCGCCCCCACCCCCACCACCTCTCCGCTCGCCATCAACTTTTAATTCTTCTTTTTACCTACCTATTCTCTCTCTCTCTCTCTCTCTCTCTCTCCTTACCCGTCTTCAGTTCCCTCTTCTCATTCATCCTCGCTCTTTTTTCTTTTTCTTCTTCTTCTTCTTCTTCTTCTTTACTTCGTCTTACTCTTTCTTCCTTTCTTTCTTTCTTTCTTTCTCTTTTTTAAAGATTACAATGGTAACGTCTTATTCCGGTAAAAACGCGAAACAGTGAAGAATTTTAATAGGGACATTACCTACCTTCCAGCTAGAAAAGTCTACATTGACTTTCTTTTTATTTTCTTCCTTTTCTTTCCATTTCTTTTCTTTTTCCCTTTTCTTTCCCTTTCCTTTTCTCTTCTTTTATTGCTTTCTTACATTCTCGCAAACGTACTCTGAAACGTCCTAGAGGCTGCATTCTTAATGGAACGGGAGAGCTATTAGCGAGCGTTGATATTAGCGTATACTATATGCGTCTATCAATCGGGAATATCGGAAACGGAACAACGAAGCATATCTGTATATCCGTTCAAATTATTTGGTATTACGTATACGATATACCTACCTATATATATATATATATATATATATATATATATATATATATATGTATGTATGTATGTATATACACCCGTATATACCTCTATAGGCTATACATTTTTTCCTAGTTGTCTTGTTTCGATATTCCAATTATTCCAAGCTTTTCGTATCTCCGTTATTCGTGAAAGTATTTACGTTCATCGGTGCTTCTTTTTTCCTCGGTTAGGAGGGAAAAATCGACTCTCCCTCGGGAAAACCCGGAGGCATTCATTTTTCCTGCAGATTTCATCGGGCAGCACCCGGATATTATTATCGTCACGCCTTACGTAGGTACATTCCGACGGACATCGAAGGAGCCAACGTGAAAGACCCAGCAGAAATATCTAACCGTAGTCGGTTCATCGTTTTCTCTTATACTACACGTATACATCCACCGATTTTCCCGATAATACATATTCCTCCAACCCCCCTTCCTATCCTCACCTCCCTCCCTCTCTCCCTCCTCCACCTTCCACCCCGCCATACGTATATACCTTATACGATATATCC
>OU427008.1:497500-545000 GCA_911387935.1 Dolichovespula saxonica
GGACTCCCCTAAATGTCTAATCCAAAAAGTTTCTTCCTTCATTGATATATAGATGTATTATATATTTATATATATATGTGTGTATATATATATATATTCCATTTTGAACGTCCATATACGTAACGATACTTTATTTTATGATTATTATTACACATTATTATAAATCTACCGTCTTGACACACACACATACACACAATTACTTTCGCTATAATCTACAGAGACGAATTGTTTTATATTTTTATTTATTCATTTAATTATTTTTCGTTTTGTTTTTATTTGTAGAAGACGTGTACCATAGTCATAGCCTATAACTAAACATGTATTATTTATTTATTATTTTTTTTTTTATGACAATCAGTATTTATACTTGATGAAGGAACGAAGAAGATATAATCGCTTTTTTTTCGCTTTCTCTCTCTCTCTCTCTCTCTCTCTCGGTTTTCTTATCCCTTTTTATTTTTAATTACGTAAGTAAATATATCAGACGCAGCTCGGTGAAATAACGCATCTAAGTCTTTCTAAAAAAGAAAAAAAAAAAAAAGAAGAAGAAAAATAAAAGAAAAAACAAGAAAAAGAAAAGACGACGTTTCACGATCGATATGACGACGAAAATAATTTTATTTTAATTTTCAAATATGTATTAGATGAAAACGTATCTATGTTGAGTACAAAGGCAAGTAAAGTTCGAAATATACTCGACGTTGACGAAGTAAATCTCGATTTATTACTTTCATAAGTTATCTGAAAATATGACACTATTTACCTAAAATAACCCCCTACCGCGTCACACATCATCATTTTATTCGAGAAAAGTAAATCTGACTAAATACCCTCGTTCTCTCTCTCTCTCTCACATTTACGTTCTGATGATAACCGACACAGTGAGCCTTATCGTCGTAATTGTAATCCAATATCATGGCTCGTCGTTTCTCCTGAAATTAACGCATAACAATGTCGCACTTTCCCGATGCATACCTACATACATTAATGCACGGTTTTTTATTTATTTATTTTTATTTATTGTTATTTTATTTTCTTCCCCCTTTTTTTTTACCGCTTTGGGTACGTATCGTCGGAGTATTCATTGAGGATTCTTCCTCTCTCTCTTTCTTTCCTTTTTTTTTTCGTTTTGTTCTCTTTTTCACACACACACACAGACACAGACACAGACAGAATCAACCCACACTCACGTGCACACTCACTCAAACATTCTCTCTCTTTCTCTCCCTCTTTTTACTCCCCTTTCTCTGTATTTTTCTTTCCTTTTCGTTCCGTTTTCTCTCCCATCCATCCATCCCTCTCTCTCTCTCTCTCTCTCTCTCTCTCCCCTTTGAGTTCTCTTCCTTCTTGCTCATATTGCTCACCGAGAGATTCGATCGACGTTCGTCGAGTGCTTTCGTACTATCTACAATACAAATTTCTCGAGGCTTTTCCACTTTAAAGGCCGTGTCAATGCGAACAACGGAAACTTAACGAGACGGAAAAAAACCTTCGAATATACCAGCTTCGACTAATATTAATTGATAATAATTGTTATTATCGTTATTATTGTTTGTTAATCTATATTAAATCTTAATCACACTCACACACACATATATATATATGTGTGTGCGTGTAAAACGTATTTGAAAAAAAAAATTACTTGTGAAAAAATAATCGTCAATGTTAAAATATCACGATATGTATCTCATAGTTGCGTTCTTTCGCGTTTGATGCAGATCTAATTGTTAGATTTCTTTTTATTTGATTACGTTTCTACCCTGTTCTCGAAACTTTCACCGGATTCACTCCTACGGCCAAAGTTTATTTGACCAAAAAAAGAAAAAAAGAAAAGAAAAAAAGAATAAAGAAAAATTAAAAGGAAAGAAAAAGGAAAAGAGCTGCCTGAGAAAATCATAAAACTCTCTCTTGGTTTTTTTTTTTTTTTTTCTTTTTTTTTTTTTATCCTTTAATCCACTAACAAATTTCATTCTCTCGGAATAATACACGTGACAAACGATATTATTGGCTCTGCCAATCTCATTAGAGATTGACATTAGGTTAAAAGAGAAAAATTCGTTCTTAAGTAATAACGTGCTTTCGTATCGTATCGTATCGTTTCGTTTTTTTTTTTTTTGTTCATTCGTTCGTACGTTTTCGCGTTTATTATCAATTTTCCTTTTTTTTTTTTTTTTCAACAGATCTAAGAAAACAAAATATCCACGTCACATCATAGATATACACACACGTATGCGTACAATAAAGTATTCTACGATGATAAATGTGTCCTATTGATACATGTATTTTTAAAATACTACATATTATCGCTTTATGTACAACTAAATAATATCTACTTGACCGTACGCGGTCCAATTTCGAGTAGTCCGTCTTTACATTAAATTCAACGAAGAAAAGGAAGAGAAGAAAAAAAAATAAAAAAAAAAAAAAAAAAACAAAGAAAAGAAAAAAGAAAGGAAGAAACATGCCCCAGGAATAATAAGAGTGCTACGCACATATTTGTTCGGGGCTCGTATATTTACAATGCCGTTATTAATCGACCGAACGCAAACGGACCGCCAAAGGATACTGCCAGTGGCCACTTTCAAGATATCGATGATTATTAAAATGTCAAAATATAATATCGCGACTTGAGAAATGATATAAGAAATATTAGACAAAAATTTATTAGAGATCGAACGATTATATCACGTACCATTGCGATAAGTCATTATTGTTTTGTTTCTTTTTTTTTTTTTTTTTTTGTTTAGCCCACAACTATCCCTTGCTTTTCAAGGTTTTGTTTCATTGCGCACTTGTCGTTATCGTTAATAAAAATATTTTATAGATAAAATAAATTAAAGATACAAATAAGGCATTGCGATGAAACGATTCGAATCGCATCGAAGTATAACGATTGTAAGAACGATTAATGGTGTCGGTGTCTGTGATAATTGTTAAAAAAAAAAGAAAAGAAAAGGAATAAAAGAATAAGAGATCAGTCGATTCGTAAGAAACGCGTGACTTTCGCTGAAGGTGATATAATTTTTCGAGTTCTCCCGAGACGATCGGTATTGATATTATTTTGATCAATGTTCGATATTATTTCGACTAATTTCACGACAGTTAAATTCTATAATAGTCGACTTTAGTAGCCGATTATAGGATCGATATATATCGATAGAAGGAGAATGTCGAGATCGCGATCATCGAGTATTGAAAATATTTATTCGCATCCTATTACGATGCGTTCGTCCGTGCAAATAAAATCATCATTCGCTGGACGATGACCTTATTTCTAATGATAATAAAAACCGACGAAACCGAAGTCACTTTGATATAGGAGTCTTTTATAGGAATGTGACCGATCGACGATTAGTCCGTTCAAAAGAAATATACGCGACTCCTTTCGTTTAAATTTGTCTTTCATTCTCTCTCTCTCTCTCTCTCTCTCTCTCTCTCTCTCTCTCACTCTCATTCTTTCTCTCTCTCTCTCTCGCTCTCTCTCTCTCTCTCTCTACGATATACAATTCGATTACTATTAAAACCAATTTACATTATTACGACGGGTTCCGTTATCGGATTAATCGTGAATTATATCGGTGGATCGGACGACTTGGACGAAGGAATCGCTATCGATCGATATCGAAAGATAATTATCGAGCAAAATGAAACGACGCGTTTGCTCTAAACGAGAGGCGAGAACGCGGACGCTTGACTTCTAATCTCTCTGTGCTCCGACGGACTAAGATCGAGAAGACCGGCGCAACCTTGATCGGTGACCGTTTGTTTGCCGATGAGGGCGTCGATGCTAAAGTTTCTCTTCTTCTCTACGCTGCTGGTTTGCGCGTTGATAATCGGTATCGTCGTCGTTGTCCTGGCCGGTGTTGGTTCGAGTTGTCTGATCGGGGGAGCGGTGATGGGTACGGGTTTGTAAAGGGGTGCCGGTGGTTCGAGGAAGGCGCCCAATTTGAGTGCCTCCAAAGTAGACGGAGAAAAGTCCAAAAGGGGTAGGCCAGGTGGCGGCGAAAGGTAGGCAGCGGCGCCGGGATAAGCCAACGTACCTGGATGTCCAGCACCGCCACCTGGACAAGGTCCACGATCTCCGCAAATCGCGAAGGTAGCCATGATGGCCCTGTCGCGAAGAACGTAATGAGGCGGCGGCCTCTTGTATCTCTTCCTGCGCCGTAAAAAGCTACCGTTGTCGAACATATCCTCGGCAAGGGGATCCAGCGTCCAGTAATTCCCTTTTCCCGGATTACCGGGCTCCCTCGGTATCTTGATGAAACAATCGTTCAACGAGAGATTGTGCCTGATTGAATTTTGCCAGGCCGGGAACTTATCGTGATAATACGGGAAACGTGACATTATAAATTCGCATATGCCACTTAGAGTGAGTTTCTTTTGCGGTGATTGTAGGATGGCCATCGTGATCAAAGCTATATAGGAATATGGTGGTTTGATCAAGGACGAAGACATCTTCTCGTTACCATAACCGGACGATTGTTGTTGAGCCGCCGTTGACGTTTTTTGTTGACTCGTTGACTTGGTCGACAACGCAACCGACGTTACCGGCATCCTCGAGTATGGCATTTTCTTCGTCATTCTGTTCGCACCACCGCCACCACCACCACCACCACCACCACCACCGCCGCCGCCGCCGCCGCCACCTCCACCACCTCCACCTCCACCACCACCACCGCGACATCTCAACGAATTCGTCGTCGTCGTCGTCGTCGTCGCCGTCGCCGTCGCCGCCGCAGCAGCCGCAGCCGCAGCCGCAGCCGCAGCCGCGGCCGCTGTCATCGTCGGGACAGGAGAACTCGATATTAACGGGCTCGAGGAGGATTGCGCCGGTGACATATCGTTCTTATCGAGACTCACCGGATCGACGATCATACTACTGCTGTCGGAATCTCGGCTGCTGCTGTCAGCGCAACCGTCGCACGAAAGATTCGACATCATCATCATCGCACAATGCGCTTCCATGAGTTCCCACGAATTACGTTCATCAGACCGCAAAAAACGCACTTCTTATTCTACCACTTCCCTTCGGAGCTTTCAACACTCAAGGTCATCGCGTTCTCGCGTTCCCCGTTCGAGCTCGGAAGAGGGAGAAGAAGGAGAGGACGGAAATGGAAAAAGGAATAAAAGAGAATAATCCCCGAACGACGATAATATCTTCGAAGCTCGTCCAATAATTTCGCGTATTCCGTGGATCGACTTATCTCTTCCTTGCGAGAACTTGCAAAGATTTCAAGGACGAACGATGCCGGAGACGACAACACCGTCGGAGAAGATCCCTCGTCGACGTCCCGCGTCCGACATATTTCACCGGAGCGAACTGTCACACGCGAGACTCTGCCTCTCTCTCTCTCTCTCTCTCTCTCTCTCTCTCTCTGTCTTCGAATGCTATCTTTCGCTAATAGTTTGTTTCCACAACGATAACGTGCCTTGTTTATTTTCCTCCCTCTTCCCTCTCTTTCTATCACTCTATTTCTCTCTCTCTCTCTCTCTCTCTCTCTCTCTCTCTGTTTACCGGTTCTAAACACTCGCGATGAGTTTAGTCAAGAGGAACGTGTGGTGCATGAACGTGCATGACGTGCCGCCGTCAAGGATGTTTCTCTTCTATTGTAACTAGAACGATGTAACCTTTCAAACGGATCTCCATGATCGAAGGTACATATACGTTCGACTTTAACCTTCAAACTTGAAACACTAAAACTGTTCTTCGATAACGATAACAACGAACGAAACGTTGAGTCGGATTTCGAGACGGATCGAGAGAGGAAGGAGAGAAGAAAGATGTTCTTTCGGGTAGGGGGAGGTGTGGGAAAATAAAAAAGTGTCAGGCGAATAGAGAAAGTGAAGGAAAAAGAAGAAAATAATGAGAGTATGAAAGTAAGGATGCCACGGAGAAAGGAGTCGAACGAGGCTCGTGGAATGAAATCGACGGGATAAAAGTTGAGGGTAAAAACGGGAATAAACGGTAGAGACGAACAAATTCTCTTGCGATTAATCGAATAAAACGTTCCGTGTCCTTGCGAGCTTAGAGGAACGATTGTCTCTAAAACAGGGTGAAATCGTGCCACGGATTGATTCCAAGTGACTCTGCTTCGGTCGGACCGTGGGCGGACCAATGGGCGGGCATTGCTACCCCCACACGTCGCTATCCTTTTGTACGGGGACAATCACCCTCTCCTTTCGTCGACATCGACGAGGCCAACCCCTCGACGATACTGCTCGCACCCCGCCACGAGTCGTTTTTCGCTCTCGCGCGAGAAGCCCTCCCGCCACCGCCACCACCACCACCACCACCACCCCCACCCCTCTTACGTTCCTGCGCCACGTCGCAAAGCGTAAGGGGAGAGACGTAAAGGGGATGATGATGCTGCTGCTACTACCGCTGCTGCTGCTGCTGCTGCTGCTGATGCTGTTGCTGTTGCTGTTGCTGTTGCTGTTGCTACTGCTGCTGCTGTTGCTGCTACTGCCACAGACGCCGTCCTTCTCTTACGAGAAGAGAAATCCGCCGGAGGGTCCGACGTCGTAGTTAGGAAAATAGCGGTATAGATAAAGAGAGGAACTTTCGAACGTTCGTCCCGAATTCTGACGCTATTTTATGTTTTTCTGTTTTTCTATTTTTTTTGTCATTCTTTTCGTCATTCTTTTTGTCATTCTTTCATTTTCTTTCACGCCCTTTTTCATTCTTTTTTTTTTTCTTGTCCTTTACGTAAAAAATAAAAAAAAATAAATAATAGAAAGAAGAAAAAGAAAAAATTGGAAGGATCGTCCTACTGCGATCTTGCGTCAAAACGATTCGCGTAACGATCGAACGTTCATATCGAATATACTCACCGGTCAAACTTGGTTAGTTACTTATTGCCAACTAGGTTTAGTAATATGTACCATCGAATCATCGAGCACGGCGGACGTTTATCGGGATGCAAACACCAAAGACGTCTAAGCTAGTTTCACGGAATAGCCATTCTCCTGTGTCTACAAGGGAACGTTTGGTCGTACGTCTCTTCTGGTTTTCATCAACGAAATGGAGAACGGTTCGATCCGTAGAATCGCCAACAGAGAGAAGCGAAGTGCACGCATCACAAGTTAACTTCCCTGAGGCAGCTCAAATAGAATCTGTATTATGCCGTGGCTGTACAGAGATCGAGAGAGAGAGAGAGAGAGAGAGAGAGAGATAAAGAGAAAGAGAAAGAGACAAACGGATAGATAGATAGATAGATAGACGGATAGAGGAGAGATGGCTTGTAGCGTGCGAGTGAGTGAGAGAGAGAGAGAGAGAGAGAGAGAGAGAGAGAGAAGGAGAGAAAGGGGTGGGACGATAGAACAGAGAGATAGACGGATGCGAATCTACCTGGGTGCACGCTATCGGTTCACAGACCCGAGCGGAGAGCGAATATTGTGTTTACCCATACGCACGGCTTTACGATGCAAATAATCTGGTATTATTGCACTTACTCCACGTACCCACCACTGATCCTTTACCCCTCTCCCTCTTCTCCCTCTCTCTCTCTCTCTCTCTCTCTCTCTCCCATCCTTCATCCAAACCCCCGCCGTTTACCTCACCTCTCTTTCTTCTTTCTCTCTATGATAAGTATCACACTTGCGTATCGCTTTGACGATATTTCGCGTCAATTTTCTTTTTTCCTTCTTCTTCTTCTTCTTCTTCTTCTTCTTCTTCTTCTTCTTCTTCATCATCATCATCATCATCATCATCTTCCTTCCCTTCTCCTCTTCACATTCTTTCATTCATACGATACGATCTTAACTTAACTCGCGACTTGCCGTTAATTGTTTCATTTTTTATGTTCTTTTTTTTTTTAAGAAGGATATTCTCTTCGTACAACCGAAACGAATACAAAAATGTAATCATTAATATTTTTCTTCTCTCCTGAATACAGTATACCCTTTCCACCCCTCCCTCCCTCCCTCCCTCCCTCCCCCTCATCGTAGGACGGACAAATATTATTTCTCCTTGTGCTAACAATTTATCGCGAGTAAAATTTCGCCATCGCAATAAAGAACGGTCGAACAGGCACGACGGCCAATTACCTGTCGATATTGCATCCCGTTGAATCCCGACAAATCACTCTCTCTCTCTCTCTCTCTTTCCCTCTCTCCCTCCCTCCCTCCCTCTCTCAATCTCTCTCTCTCTCTCTCTCTCTCTCCCCCCTCTCTTCTCTATCTATTTGTCTATATATTTGTATGTATCTTTCTCTCCGTCCCCTTTCCTCTGGCGAAGCAATTATTTTCTACCTGAAAAACAAGCAAAAATCTACGGAGGAACAGGAGCAGTGGGGGGTGGGGCAAGGGGAGGGCTGCGAGGGGTGGGGGAGGGCATTTATTAGCCGATACTTTAAAATGTTAACGAACGATCATCGACTTTTGAAATCCCCTAACAAATTACAACGAGTCTTTGACATTTAGTTAAAATGGATTAAAATTTGCAAATGATATTTCGATTTGATTCGATTTGATTCGATATAAAATATGTACGGGTATGTGCACGGAACGAGCAGACTCGAGTAAAACGAATAAAATAAAAAGGAAAAGGAAAGAAAAGAAAAGGGGATCAGGAAAGTTACCATTTTTTTTTTTTCTTTCTTTCTTTCTTTCTTTCTTTCTTTCTTACGCGGAAACGAAAAAGGAAGAGAAAAGAGAAATGAGGGTGGAGGGAGGGAGGGAGGGAGGGAGGGAGGGAGGGAGGGGGTGGTTAGGTACCTTCGCTCACACATCTCAAGCGAGATTTTAATATAAATATTTTCAAATCGGCTCTATAACTTTCCCCTTCTTTCTTTTTTTTTTTTTTTTTTTCTTTTACTTTTCCTCCTTTGTGAGCTTCGTTTCATGAAGATCACCCAAAGGCCTGCTCTCTCTCTCTCTCTCTCTCTCTCTCTCTCACTCTATCTATCTATCTATCTATCTAGCTTTTGCCAATTCAGCGATTACCGCCTTAATCTCGAGTCCCAGTTAGGATAAATCGACGAGGAGAAACGTAAGAGGGGTGATGGTGTGCTCTTTACTATAGGGACTCTTCTTAGAGACGTTCGCCATTCACTCGGCGGCGGATTACGGATTCCACGAATTCCACTATTCGATTCGATCGGTTCTTATCTTGGACGCTCTCTCTCTCTCTCTCTCTCTATCTATCTATCTCTATCTCTCTCTTTCTATCTATCTATCTATCTATCTCTATCTCTATCTCTCACTCTTACTCGCTCACACACATACACACAGAGATATATAAGCGCGCGCGCCCGCGCGCACACAGTATTCCGTATTTACCACCTAATTTCTTCTTCTTCGATTCGCTCCGGAGTTTGATTCTTCAAGGAATTCCAAGAGGATTCGCTAACGATTAAGACTTAACTTTTAATCCCCGACGTTTGAACGTTTGAACGTTCCGAACGTTTTCTAAAAATCACATTAATACGATCAACGACGGGAGTCGGAAGGGGCGGGAAAAACACAAAAGACTGGGGAGGAGGAAGGAGGAGGAGGAGGAGGAGGAGGAGGAGAAGGAGGAGGAGTAGATGGGCGAGGGTATTTATGAGAAAGGAAAAATACAGACGACGGGGTTCGTTAAGGTGACTCGTAAAAGGAATAAAAAAATGAAGAAACAAAGACTTTAGAAATACGAGAGAAGGTATTCCGAACGTTGGAACAAAGTAACCTACTATGATATATGAGACTTGGAAGATTACTTGGAAAGAACAAGTGAGATTTCGAATATATAGAGAGAGAGAGCCAAGAGAACGTAGAAAAGAAAGAGGAAGCTTTCCTCTCTCTCTCTCTCTCTCTCTCTCTCTCTCTCTCTCTCTCTCTCATAGAATCGCGTCGAGAAGAGGTACGTTCTGTGTTTTCCAGCGTCTCGCGGTGACCCAAAACGTAATGCTCAAAAGAGTCAAAGAACTGTAGGTGGTAAGAGGAGAGAAGAAGGAAGGCGAGTAAGACGAGGGAGAGAGAGAGAGAGAGAGAGAGAGAGAGAGAGAGAGAAATAGAGAGCGATGGGAGTGTTTACCAGAAGAAAGAGACTGCGGTGCGGATGACTCGTCGACTTTCGCGAAAAGCTGGGGAAGATTATGCCGCCATCTTGGATGTTGGTAAATATCTCGTCCCAAAAGAGCTCGTCGAGTAAGGGATCCACGGCATAGGCGGAGAAGTAAGCCGCCGCTACTACTACTACTACTACTCTACTACTACTCTACTACTACTAATACTTCCCTTCGTACCAGTGGTAGAGAGAGAGAGAGAGAGAGAGAGCTCTAGCGCGCAGCAAAGCTCGGAACTTTCTATCCGCGTAAGATCGCTTTGGTGATCTTGTGACAGTAACGGTAATAGCAGTGTTAGTAACACCAACAACAATAGCAACAACGGTAGTAGTAATAGTACTAGACTCCTGTGTAGTACTGCTGCCGAAAAGAGGAATTTTAAAACATCGTCGGGGGAGGGGTGGTTCGAGGGTTGGAAAGAAAAAAAAGAAAGGTAAAAAAAAGTGCGATTATATTCTGGACGCATAAGGCGAATATTCGAGCTATAAAGAATACTGTCGGCTTTGCACCTTTTTCCAAGACGTCCTCCTCTCCCCACTCGGCTACTCTACGCTCTCTTCCCCTTATATCTCTCACCCTCTCTCTTTCTCCCTCTCTCTCTCTCTCTCTCTCTCTTTCTCTCTCTCTCTCTCTGTTGCTCCCCTTTATAACCTCCTTCACATCTCTCAAGACACACTCTCTCTCTCTCTCTCTCTCTCTCTCTCTCTCTCTCTCTCTTCCTTTCTGTCTTTCTTTGTTTTCCTCTCTTCCTAAATGTCTTTTCCACGTATCGCATATTCCCTTCTTCTCCCCGGCATCCACCCTCATATTTTTACGTCCTTGTACGTCCTCGTTGTATAAAACTAGAGAGAATAGCCAGTTACATACGCTTCGCGGAGCAAAACTGAAGCTCCATTTGAGGGTTGAGATTCTAGACCATTGTGCAAATGTAATTGCGGTCGCATTATAGTTCACTTGGGATTTTACAAGAGTGTACGATCAAAGAAAACGAGACAATCTCTGAATTCGTTTCAGAGTTCTACGTATCTTGAGGAAAATAATGCGCGCTAATCATCCGCGCTCATTTTTCACTCTTCCGTTCAATTTTTCGATTAGCTTTTTCCCCCGCATCGTTTTCATTTATTTACGTTCATTATTCGCGAGAGTCTCGTACTTTTTTTCCTTTTCTTTTTCTTTATTATTATTATTATTATTATTATTTTTTTTTTTTTATTTCGCTTCGATGCGAAATCCTTCGCGTTTGGATCGTCGTTTTTGCACTGCGTCGAAAAAAAATCGTATTATTAATAATTTCATTTCGGCTACGTCGAAGGAAGACGAAAGTACGTCGGGCCGAGATATTCGAGGCCTCGACTGACAGAGCGGCAACAAATTTGAAATTCAATTTGATGCAAATCCATGCCGGGGAACACACTTGTGGCTAACCGGCGAATAAGATCGAGGATTCGTTCCACGGGGCGCGGCAAACACTCGATAACTTTTATCAAGCTTATGTAATATTAATGAGCGTACATACATACATATATACATACATAAAATGACTACTCGTCTGTGACGTTAATATGTGTACTTACAACCTATACGCCTAATACTTTCCTTCTGAATCGGATCGATCGCCGTTGACGAGAAATTAACTGAACTTTCTTTGATCACGAGGGTACTTGAAAAAAAAATTCATAATACTACGTGCGAATACTCCAAAGATCTGATTTATCAGCTCAACGATTTATAAAAAAAAAGAAAAGGAAAAAAAAAAACGAGGCCAAAGATCCTAGGTACGAGTTTTGCCTTCCTTAATACAAATTTTACAATTACCCGTGCATAATTACGGATATAGATCAATAATAAAATAAATATAAATAATGATAAATATAAATAATGACAGGAATAATTGACATTTTACGCTCCATGACTTATTTCTTTTGATTTTGACCATTCGATAAAATCATAATCCGCAAACGCGTACTTACTCACGAATATAAATCGCGCAAGTTGTACCGATCGACTATTGCAAATCAAATAGATTCAAATTTAAATACTTTTTGTTCTTTTCCGTTTTTTTTTTTTTTTTATTTAATTTCTCCAAATTCAAATTTAAATAGTCCGACGGATCATACACTGTTCGATGATCCAGGTTGAAACTTTTTTTCAGTATTTTTGCCGTTCATAAAAAAAAAAAAAAGAGAAAAAAAATATTCGTACTCCATCCGCTCATACGTCCTTTTTTTATGTACATATTTAAATAATCCGAAATAGATCGAACTGCGAGATGATTTAACTATAAAGATTTTTTTTTTTTTTAAATATTCTCGCCGTTCACAACGAATTCGTACTCCACGTACGCACACTTAGGAGTATATCGAACGAAAAGAGTACAACGGGCCAACGATCCCAATTACAAACATTTCTCGTGGCTTTTTAGGGTTGCATTTGTTTGAGAGTATAGAGGGGTCGGTGCATTTTATAGTTCCCGCACCCTCTGCATTCTCTCTCTCTCTCTCTCTCTCTCTCTCTCTCTCTCTCTCTCTCTCTCTCTCTCTCTCTCTCTCTCTTATCGTACTTCGACGGGTACACCGCCTTTACGGCACTCGGCCAAAAGTACTTTTCCTTTTCGAGTGCGTATGAGCACATGCGGGTTGATTTTCTTCTTCTCTTCCCCACCACCCCCACCCTTTTTTGTCTTCCCTCTCGCTCGCTCCCAGCTTCACCTAATGCGACACGAATTCTACATCAAGAATCACTCGTTAATCTTTTCTACGAGTCCATTGGAGACCAAAAAAAAAAAAAAAGAAAAAAGAAGAAAAGAAACAAAGCAAAGAAAAGCAAAATCGTAATCCTACGCGTAGTCGTAAATCTCTCTCTAAAATGACTGATAGATTCTAGAACACGATCGTTTAACAATCTCATGAAAAATAACAATAATAATAATAATAATTCGATCTTTCGGAGAATTTGTTTCTTTTCTCTTTTTTCGTTTTCTTTTTGTTTCCGTATCCTTCGATAAATATTAACGTTATAAAAATAAACTTGATCTTAGCGCGTGTACGCAATTATTTGACTTACTATGAAGTCTTTTGAAGGAAAAGAGAGAAAAAAGAAAAGAAAAGAAAAGAAAAGGAAGAAGGAAAGTAAGCGAAAGAAAGAATCGCGAAGATTAAGGGGTGGGTGGGTTGGGGGGGGGGGTTGAGGGAAAAAGAAATGAAAGTAAAAGAGGAAAGGATAGCTAGGAGAGCGAGAAAAATGAATGAAAAGCGACAGAGGGTGATAATTTGTTAGCATGAGCGCACCCCAAATGCGCGAAATCCCGTCCAAGTGCGGCCCGTGCGCATTGTTTCCTTGTTTGCCAGGTGTTTCGAGTGCTAGAGCCGAGTGAGGGCTGCGCCATTGTTACGAGAAGTCGTGCAACCGACCAACAAAGCCGACGATCTAATGCTCTTTTATTGTGCATTGTGCCGGGCCAAATCAAGGAACGGGGAACACACGAGCCAAGGGATCTCCACCGCTTCGAATGAGAGGGTGAGACGACACCACAGGTTCCACCTCCGCCTCTGCCTCCTCCTCCTCCTCCTCCTCATCCTCCTCCTCCTCCTCCTCCTCCGCCTCCGCCTCCGCCTCCTCCGCCTTTACCTCCACCTCCTCCACAAAGCTCCTCCACTAACACGAACAACGACAACCCACGCTCTCGCGATAACACGCCGTATACAACCTCGTCTCGTCAAAATTTTCAAGAGAAATGATTGTCAACCGAATTGCGGCCGAGCGAAGAAAAGCGACGATTAAAATTCCTTCGGAATTTATCATCATCATCATCATCATCATCATCATTATTATTATTATTATTATTATCATTATTGTTGTTGTTATTATTACCGTCGTCGTTGTCGTTGTCGTCGTTGTATTATTATTACCATTAATATTATTATTAATTACTATTATAATTATTATTATTATTACGTGGGATGGGTACTAGTTTTATTAGTTAAAGAAAAGCAAATCAATTCCATTCGCATACGGTTAATGGTTTATTGTACCGTCACTCCATTTTCTAAATCATGAGATAAAGGAAAAAATAAAAGAAGAAGAAGAAGATAATTTTTGTCGATAACGATAAAGATTGATTTTGCGTTCAGTACGAAAGAAAAATTCGAGATTACCTTTCTCGGCCATATTATCATTCGTATATCTCGTAAAGATTGAATCAATCAATTAATTACTTACCTAATTAGTTTCGCAAAAGATTAATCATCGATCTTCTCGTTTACTATCGAAGGGTATAAAATTGTTCTCAAACATCACGTATTTATTCAAACGACGTACCTCTCTTTCCCCCTCTCCCCCTCCTCCCATCTGTTTCGATGACGATTATGATGAATCAACTTTTTTTTTTCTTTTTCTTTTTTTTTTTTTTTGTTATTTTTCGTTAAAAAGAAGGAACATTTTTTTATTACGAAATGAAGAAATTTTGTCGTTACTGTTTCGTTTCTATCTATGTATAATAATATGTGTGTATGTATGTATGTATGTATATATATATGTATGTATGTATGTATGTGTGTAACATGTATGTATATCGTTCACAATTCATTCCGCACAATTAGTTTCGCTCTCGCTAATTCACATACGCAATAATTACGTGCGCATATATATATATATATATACGCAATACTAATTCATTCGCTATCATATCAATGAAACGCGAATGCCGAGACAATATGATACGATTATGACAGAGAGACGAGATATTTCCTATTAATTTTTTCGATTATTTCTCTGAGAAATAATCATTTTCCAGCGATACAATCGATCTGTATAAATGCATTTATCCTGACAAGTATAAAAGCGAGCGTAATGAAAGATAGATAGATAGATAGATAAGTAAATAAATAAATAGATAAATAAATAGATAAATAAATAAATAAATAAATAATGTGAACAAACATTCGTATTCTTTCTCTATTCGATTGGTTATTACCAATTGACGTGTAGACGTCGAAGAAGAAAAAAAAAAAAAGAAAAATTCAGTCGTCAACTTAACACTTACTTATTAGTAAACGTTACAACGATATTTCTCGTTAATCGTGTGATTCGTGAAAAATTACTTTCAAGTTACAAATACAGGATAGCGCCGGTAGTTCCTACATGAGCCAAAGCTACCTAGGTGACTTTAAAAATCGATCACTCTCTTTATCCGCGACTCCGCGGATTCGTAGTTAAGCGCTTGCAGCTTCACGAGTTAGTCTTGTAATCAAAAAAAAAAAAATCAATAAGCAATTAAAATAAAATAAAAAATTAGTCTAAAAGATTTCGCAAAAGAGTGATCGATTTTAAAAGTCTAGAATCTAGAATACATTTTTTTGGCTCACCTAGACAAATTTTGATCGACTCCAAGCATTACTCGGACGCATCGATCGTAAAGTTCATTTATTTTTTTTTTTCTTTTTTTTTTATCAACACCATCATCCTCCTCCGCCGTTCTTTTATCACACATCATTCGCATGTTTATCTACTAAAAACGCAATATATCTCGATACGTATCGCTTAAAAAATAAAACGTTTAAATAGAAAAAGGAAAGAAAAAGAAAGAAAAAAAAAAAGGCAAAAAAATGAAAAGGACAATCGCAAGTTTCTATCTACGCAATAAAAATTACAAGTCCAAGTTCGCCGTCGAATTCTTCCGATACCCTTCTTGATCCACTCCTCACTCGTGCTTGCTAAAACTCACGTTACAAATAAGATTTTATTTTTTGATCCTATTCGAACGCGTATCGCCGACAAATCCTTTCGAAATTCGTTTACTCATCGATCAGTCGAAATTGTATTGGCATTAAGTTAATATAATTATTGTCAGTACAACCTTGACTCGCTTTAAACGCAATATATATATATCGGCTTATTGCCAACGAGACGATAAATAAAAAACATCTTCGCTCACGCACCCTCACCCCCTGGAAAAAAAAAGAAAAAAATATCCCCCACCCCTATTCGACTCCCTCCGGTCTGACAACAATCGGTAGATGCATCGACTCGTCACGTTCGCGTTCATAAGTATCAATTAATTAACGAATATCACGATAGACACAAGTATCGTTGGTATATGCGATTATTAGAACGAAACATAATACTAAACGGAATTAAATAGAAGATATATCTAAGGAGGATCTATCAAAGCACCTAATCTCTCTTTTTTTTTTTTTTCTTTTTCTTTTTCTTTTAAATCGTCTCATCAACGACGATTATTATTATTCCATGTTTCATTCACAAAAAGCTTATTAAACGTTTTCATAAATGCCTTTCACGCGAAGCGAGTATCTCGTTCTCGTGTTAACGAGAAAGAGAGAGAGAGAGAGAGAGAGAGAGAGAGAGAGAGAGAGAGAGAGAGAGAGAGAGAGAGAGAGAGAGTAAAATAATTGAAAGAGAGAGAGAGAGAGAGAGAGACATCCAAAAGACTTTAGAGAGTGGCAAAGCTTAGAAAATACGTTGCGGCGTTTGTAAAATGAAAACGTAAGAAATAAAGTTAAGGCTACGTTACGGATGATTCGACTCATTTGAGAGATCGATAGTCCGATTTCGAGGATCGGGTGGATCGTCGATTGGCCGCGAGTCAATTGAAAAAGTCGTCGTCGTCGAAGGGATCTTCCTCGCGTATAAATATGTTAACGGATTCGGATTTCCTAATGTACTGATCGGATGGTCTACCTTTGTTGTTACTGTTCGAGGCAGAGTATTTGTTTTGCCTGTTATTCTTCAGGGGCAACGTCGTTGCGCAACGTTCGGGCACGCTGTCCTCCAATTCGGATTTGAAGGTAAAAGCGTCGTCGTCGTCGAACCTAAGATCACCGTTGAAGAACGAATCTCGGCCGCTGTCCTCGGAAACGAAGCCGTCGGTCGACCTGTGAGGATGATCCTTCGGGTCGGAGGTCATTCCATCGGGGGTCCCTTTCAAATCCGTTACTAAACTCGGCGTAGGTTTGATGTCGTCCTCGAAGAAGGCCGACCTTTTGTTGTAATCCCGTTGGATTTCTCTGCGCGAATGAGGTTCCTTCGTCGACGACAATCGACCAACCGAGCTAGGACTACCGGTACTCGTCGTCGTCGTCGTCGTCGTCGTCGTCGTCGTCGTCGTCGTCGTCGTCGTTGTGGTCGTCGTTGATGGTGTTGGCGGTGGTGGTGGTTGCGATGGTTGCGATCGTTCGTGCAATTCCCTTTTCGATTCTACCATCAACATGTCCGAACGTACGCGAGGTTCCATGGCAGGAGTGAACGTTTCGCTGGCCGGTGACTCGACCTGTTCCATGCTTTGAGCGAAATCGTCCTCGAAAGGGCTCTGAATTTTGTTCGTTTGAATCTGTCTCGGGGCCTTATGCCTCGCGACTCTTTTACGATGTAACGTCTCGCTCTTGACGTCCGGCCCCTCGGACCAATAAGGCCTCTCCGGCCAGCTGTCGTATTCCTGATCGCTACCCCAATAACTTTCGCGGCTTCTCGATCTCTGCGAGGGCCTCAAGTAAGGATCCGAATCGTTGTCGCTGCATTCCGACCTAGACGTACCGAACTTGTTTCTCGCATCGGCGTAAATAATTTCACCGTAATCGTTGTTACGGCCCTCGTTAGCACTGTTGGGCCTCTTCGGCCAATGTCTCTTCCTACCCGTCGTCGCGGTATTGTATCTACCGGATTCGTCCCCCACGCGTTCGGGCCCCACGTACTCCTCCTCCCAGGTACCCGCGTACTCGTGAGGTCTCTCCCTACTCTCCCGATAATAATAGTAACTCTCCTTGGACGGGTATTCGCCGGAGTCCAACGGTGGGCTACCTCGCCTGTTCCAAAATCTACCAAACTCCTCGTCCCATCGTCTTCTTTCGTACTCTCGCCTGGCCCATCTATCGTCCTCCTCGAAACCAACGCTCTCCTCGCTACCGAATCTATCCTCCTCGTTCCACAGGAGCGTCAACTTTCTCTCCGTCATCTTTCTCCTACGATCCTCGTCGTAATAGGCGGCCGCGGCCGCGGCTGCCGCGGCGTCGTCCGGTATCCAATTCCAACGTTGGGACTTTGATCTGCATTTCCAAAATCGCGACATGTGATCGTGCACGTCGTAATGATCGTCGTTCTCCTTGTACGGTAACTTTCTATGGGGATAACGCCTCGGTGGTGGCGGTACGTCCTCCCATTGGTTTTTTTCGTGCCAGCGCGAGGGATCTCGCGATCTGTGACCGCCGCCGCCGCCGCCACCGCCAATGTTTTTCGCCCAAAGACCACGCGATTTTCTCACCGCTCGACCGCGAAAGCTTCGTTCCCTTTTGTCCGTACGATTGTCCAACGTCGACGAGGCCACCGCTGCTGCTGCTGCTGCCGCCGCTGCCGCTGCCGCTGCCGCTGCCGCCGCCGCCTCCTCCTCCTCCTCCTCCTCCTCCTCGTAAAAAGATCTCTCGTCGAATTCGGCCGCCTCGAATCTCGGATGTCTACCACCGGTCCCGGTATTACCGCACCAGAATCTTCCGTCCACCGGAAGACGTCCTCTTCCGTTACTTTCCTCGCTCTCTTCCTCGTCCTTCCATTCGTTGTCGCTGTCACCGGAATGTCTATGAATGCCACTTGCACTGCCGCCGCCGCCGCCGCCGCCGCCGCTCCCACCGATACTGCCGCTCGCAGATGGGCCAGATTTGAAGGGCGGTACGTCGCGATGAAAATCTTTGCCGTCGGGCGACCATGGCGACGTACCACCGACCGAACGTCCACCCCCTTCGCAAGAGGATCTGTCCGAGCCGAGCACGCTCGTTTCGAATTTCGCCCAATTCCCGTCGTCGTCGTCGTCGTTGTTGTTGTCCTTCCCCTCCTCGCGATCCTTATCTTTCCCCTCCCCGGAGAACGGACAAAATACGTCCTCGAATCCGGCGATCCCGATAACCTTCGTCTCCTTCGCCCTGTGCGTTCCCGTATTGAGCATTTTGATCTCCTCGAATATATCCATCGCCACCGTCTTCAGATCCTCCTCCTTCCTCTTGACGGATCTCTTCGGGCTCGACGGTACGACGCTCGGCAAACTGTCCGAAAACAAACTCAAGAGTTCGGCCTCGGCCAAATTCTTACCGCCCGTCGTTGACGTGGCCTGCCGTACTACTATCGGCGAGTCCCGTCTAGGCGACGAGGATTCCTCCTCTTCGCTTCGCTTGCTCGATCTCTCGGTCTCCCCTATTATCTCCCGCAACGCCGCGTACCTGTCGCTCGACGCAGACGTCGAGGATCTTACCTCCGTCATCTCCGTTAACGAAGGACGACCGATCATCGTCTCCTCGGTGACCTTGCCTTCGGACGTTACGATCTTCTCCAAAATCCCGTTCGTCTCGCCACCAACCCTATCCGACGAAGTCTCGACTCTCTCGCGATTGCCAAACACCGTCTTACCCTCCCTCGTCGCATCATCCTCGAGATCAACCTCGATATCACCCTCGGTTTCCAACTCCATCTCCAATTCGATCTTTCTCGTCGTCCCTTCGATCGATTCGCCTTTCATCCCCTCGAAGTCATCCATCGGGCCGATCGATTTATCGATCTCGATGATACCGTTGCTCTCCTCGATTTCCTCCTTCCTTCGATTCAATTCCTCCGTACTGGGCGGCAACTTGACGGTCAAGTTCGCCATAGCCACGATCGCTTCGGCCGTGAGTTCCCCTCGAATTTCCTCCTTCGATTCTTTCCGTTCCGCCTCGGGTTCCTTGCTCTCGTCGTTGTCCGTAGTAACTTCTTCCTCCTCCTCCTCCTCCTCCTCCCCCTCCTCCTCTTCCTCCTCCTCCTCATCCTCCTCCTCCTCCTCCTCCTCCTCCTCGTTCGTCTCCCCAACCTTCGGTTCCACCTGCATCCGTTCCAGCTCGAGTAATTCCCTGAATACGGCGTACTTGTCGTAGGTCGGTTCCTCCTCCTGCGTTCTCCTCGTCGGCTCTTCCTTCTCGAAGTTAGCCTTGAAAAGTGGCTCGCTGCTTACGAAACTCGTCTCGGTGATTTTACAAACGGTCGACGGTTTCGTCGCGGATCGTTCGACCTTCGGACGTAACGCGGTATCCTCTTCTTTCGGCAATTCTTGACACGAGGGTTCCTTGCTCGAAAGATTAGCCAAGCATTCGGTGAGCTGTTGCAACGTTAAACTAGTCAATTCCTGCACGGTCATACCGAGGCTAATCGCTAATTCCTCCAAATTCGACGACGTCAATTGACTCAGGGTTATGTCCAACGAAGGTTTCGGTTTTCTCGTTGCGACGGCAGGCGTAACGGTCGACGTGAAGAGCGTCGACAGATCGCTCGTTGGTATCATCGAACTGAACGAATCCTCGAAGGCGGAGGTTGTAGTGGTCATCGTTGATATCAAATCCGTCCTGGCCGAGACTTGCGAGGGTGGACTGAAGTTGTCGTCGAATCGACCCTTCGTATCCCTCGACGGACTGACGCTCTTGTTGCTTTCTCTGATTCTCGTGGGCGAGGGCGACGAGATCTCCTCCCGTTCGATGAAGTCGTAATGAAAGTGACCTTCGGTATACGGCGGCCTGGGAGGCGGTTTGATGCCACTTCTGGCTATTTGTTTCTTCGGTGGCAATGGCGGTGGATTGATGATTATACTACTACTACTACTACTACTACCGGCCCCTCTCGGCGGTGGTTCGGGGATGAGATCTAATTCCGCGCTGGAACTCGACAGCCTCGAGTTAGCCTCGGAGGAACAGGACCTCAACGGCGAGGCCGGCGAATCGCTCGTGGCCGAGAAATCCACCGGGAACGATTTCTCCAACGCCGATTGGGTTTTAACGTTCGACGTCGAATGGGATTCCACGTCGAATTCTCTTTTTCTAACGGACTGCAGGACTCTACCGGCGACGACGCTCGTTTGCGTTCCTCCCGAGAACGTATTGACGCTCTTGGTAGCCGTCTCTTCGGGCGGGAGCGACACCGACAATGGTTGATGATGATGATGATGATGAGTCGGCCTTGATACGATATCTTTCTTTTGCGGCGAGTCGGACTTCGGAAGGATGGACGACTGCATGGCCTCGTTCTCATCAAATCGATCGAAATTCGCGAAATTGCCCTCTTCGTGGCGATCGCTTTCCTTCAAAGGTAAATCATTCTGTAATTTTATAGGGTCCGGGGTATCCGACGTTAGATTGAAATTCGTTGGAAACGTATCCGTCGAATTGGTCGTTACTAAATCTTTAAGCACCTTTTTTGGAGGATTTTTCAGATGTTGGAAGAAGTCTTTCTTATCGACGTAAGGCTTTATCAGACCGGTACCAAGGGGATCCAGTTCCGTGAATACGTCTATCTGCGGACTTTTCGCTTGGCTACTTCTCGGGGTTGTATTCAACGAAGCCTGCAAAAATTATTGCAAGTATTTCAAAAAAAAACGCATATCCGTTTTACGTATCCCACCAACGATGTACTACGTTTTAAACGAAAAAAAAAAAAAAAAAAAAAGAAAAAAAAAATATTGAATACCCGAGCCGATTCACGTTTTTAACGTCGTATATCCTCCCCAGCCCCCATTACTCACTTCGTCTTGATCTTTTTTCCCTGTGGTACTTTTCGTTAAGCCCGTTAATTCGCCGTCGTTGAAGAGATTTTCCGTCTCTTTGTCGAACCAATGCATCGTGTCTTGAGGGGGTGGCGTTTTGCTGTACAACGTAGCGGCCGGACTCGACGTGGCCGACGTCGTCGGAGCTGGAACGGTTTGTTGTCGTTCCAAATGGCCCCTTTTCGAGGAGGACGGTGGTGGCGGTAAAATAGGTTGCACGGTATCTTTTAACTGTTTAAAATCGTATTCTAATGTATTCCCACTGTTATCACGATACGACTTTTCGTATATTTTTTTTTTTTTTTGTTTTGTTTTTGTTTTATTCGCGAAAGCTTATCGCAAGAAAAAAAAAAAACAATTCTAATTCTATTCTAAACGCCACTACGTACTTTCATGTTCGCAAAAGAATCGCCAAAGGGGTCACTCTCGAACAGATCGTCCGCGGCTGGCCCGGGTTGTTCCGGTGTTATTTTATCCATCTGATGTATTCCCTGTTGCAACGAATTCAATTCGAACTGTAGATCCAACAAATCGGCGATAACCCCACTTTGGCTCTCGTTCTTCCTCTCGGCCGTTTTCTCCGTCGTATCGGAATTCGTTATTCTCGTTCGATGAACGGACGATTCCGTTCCGGCTGCGCCCTGCGAAGAAAACATTTTTGAGCGTTTGCGTTAAACCGTTTTCACGTTTTACTCTCGATCAAGCTTTTTTATCTCTAAAATGAAAATCGATCGAAACCCGACGATAATCGTACGAGCCTCGTGTCTTGGCTAAACGTCCAAACGAATTGTTTTATTCGAGATATGTATTTTGGCAAAAAAGAAAAAAAAAAAAAAGAAAAGAAAAATAAACATCGACGTATATATAGAGAGACTTACTTTGGTATCGGGTGCTGGTTCAACGAACATACCACCGGTATGAAACTTGATGGCGTTGATGGCATTTTGTTCGATGTGTTGCTTAGCCAATTCGATTTCCTTCTTCTTCAGCTCGAAGACTACTTGAAAGAGATCTCTCATCGCTATGACCACCTGAAAAGTATACCGCTTTTGTATATAGTCTCTATCATTGAATAAATCAGTGTCAAAGACACTTGCTCCTAACGACTGCGTAATATTTATCTCGAGGAACAAAACACGAGTATCGGACGGAAAATGATCAATCCGAATAATAATTTTTTTTTTCTCTTTTCCTTTTCTTCCCGGTACACTCGACCGATCCATTTATTTTATTCCCCCTTTTCTTATTTACCACTTTTGCGAGCCCCTCTCAAAGGTTCCCATGGATCAAACGCGAGGATGTACTTACGAGAGAGAGAGAGAGAGAGAGAGAGAGAGAGAGAAAGAGGATTACACCGAGTCGTTTACGAGCGACGAAAGCAGAAATTAAACTTGGAAATTGAAGTAAGACCGAGGTTGTTGAATTAATTCGCCAGCTGTCAGTCTTATCCGACGCGAACGTTTCATTAGATTATTCCACGGTGTTATCGATTTGTAAGTTGCCACGTTCGAGTTTAAAAGTAAGTCTCTTACCGTCAGGTATTTTATATTATAGTATATATTTCGTTATACTACGGTTAAACGTTCGGCCGATCGATTTTTATTTTTTTCTTTCTTCCTCGTGCCTTCCTTTGATCCATTTATCTCGTTAGTCATCGAATACAAATAAGTTCGTATGGTGTAATACGTATAAAATACGTTTATGCTCGTGCGAATGAATAAAGTACTAGAAAATTTAAAGGTTAGGAGTAGTTCGGGGTTTAGGGGGATCCGGATCAATTCGAACGAACACAAAGTGGACCGTGAATAATCCGACAACGATCCCTCCGTATCGATGGGGCTCGTCGTACGGCAGGCCCGAATGGCATAATGCAATTATTTACATACGCCCCAGGAATTACCCGAGACCGAGCTGGCTTCGATATTGCTTTTCGGATTGGGCAAATATCATTTTAGATCCTACCCGCGGATCCCTGCTGCGAATCGTTTCCGTATAATTGACAGACCTTTAACAACGTTTACTGGCCAACTCCTCTTACTACGTCAGTTTATACGCGTTTATATCGATCGTTAAACGTATTACTAATCGAAGAATGCCCTTTGGAACGATCGATCGATCGATCGATCGATACCTGACTCGCTGCCTTGTCCGTCTTGATACCAAAAAATCTGTGCCCCGTGTCCGGTGATCCAAATATGTAACCGAATGCTCTGGAATCGCTCATGTCTTGAGCGATGAATGATATCTTGTGCACCGGATGATGGTACAAGCATTCCTGTTAAAACGACATTCATTTTAATATTATTCTTATTTACGAACCTCACATTCGCCTATTCGAATAAAACTATGATATTCTTAAACTACGCTGTTATATTTGTTAATGATTTGAAAAAAAAAAAAAAAGAAAAAAAGAAAAAGAAAAGGAAGAAGCTAGAACATCGCAATTACAACATATCACGCTTATCGGATTGATTTATAAATCTGTCGTCGTTATAAATAAACTATTATTATTGTTTCAAGCATGTCAAAATGAATCGTCGAAATCAAAAAATACCGATAGAAAGAAACGTCGTTTATATTAATCGAAAAAGTCGAATAAAACGTTTAATTGTACTCGTCGTAGTTCATACTTACGCTAGTTTTTTCATCCCTCAAACGTAGCCCATCGATGCTGACCTGTACGGCGATCCTTTGCTTGTGTTCGCCGGCTGCACGAATCGCCATCTTTAAATCCGCCAATGCCGCTTGGCACATTCGATCGCCACGTGCTTCGGACACCTCCAATATGCCTATCAGCTTCGCCTTGAACGAAACGCCTTCCCCGAGGAACCGTGTTGGCTCGTTCTTAACTACAAAAAAATATTTATATTTATAAACGTTAAATGACGTTTGAAAAAAATCTGATCGTAAATTTAATGCGTGCGTAAAATCAATGAACGAAAGAGTCCGACGATTCCGTGGAAAACGAACCGAGGGAGGGAAAAACGAAAAACGAAAAAAAAAAAAAAAAGAGAAAAGAAAAGAAAGGAAAGGAAAAAAATGTAGCATCAGGTGCGAATCGCAATGGAACGGACGCGATAAAATCAATTTCGTCCTCGTGGTTCCGTCCGATGGTAACACGCGGTGCTAACCGAAGTGAAATCAAATTGAAAAACGATAGGACCAACCCCCCGCTACGATTTCGACGCACGCGTGATCAAATCCCGGCGACGTACTGTGTATAAAGAAATTAAACCGGTAGGCGAGAGTACGAAATCGAGTTATCAAATTTGAAGCAACAAGGGATGTGTGTGTGTGATTTAATTACAATGAAATGTATAAAAACGATTTTAAAGCGATATCGATTGCTCGTGAAAAACCTGCTGGTAACACTCGATCATTGAGCGGATTTTTCGAACCCCCTCCCACCCTCCCACCCTTCCTTCGCTCGCCATTCCCTTCGGTCGACGTACTCTTAAATAAGATACTTTTAAAGTCGCGCGTACTTTCGCCGCTTAACGATTCTTAATTCGATCGAAAAGTGATGCCCGCGAGAGGAGTATGAAAAAGAAAAAAAAAATTAAGTCGTAAAATACAATCGTACATCGATTAGAAACTCGAGAAATCCTCGAGTATGTATGTATGTATGTATATGTATACTCTAAAAGTTCAAATAAAATATTGGATATATATATATATATACTCCGACGTTGTAATAATTGTTATGAAAGGTCGAGAGAGACGTTGTCTAAGATCAAGTGCAAAACTCTGCGCATCTGGCACGATTCGTTGAAAGGAAGAGCGAGAGGAAAGACTATATATACGATATATGTCGTACGATGAAGGTTTCTCTAACGTTTGAAAAAGGGGGGGCAGCAGGCAGCACGCGGGGTTTCTCAATCGGTTGCCCGGTAAATCTCGAGTATCGACAGTTGGCGTTAACCACTTCAAAAAGGACGAGTACGTACAAACAAATGCGAGAATATAGAGTTCTCGATCATTAAATAATCCTACCTAACAGAGACGAGCGACGAGAAAGAGGAATTGAAAAAAAAAATATATATATATATATATATACGCGTGTAGAAAAATCTGACGTATATGAGTTTCGATAGTTTTTCAAACAATTTTTCTACCCCTTCTTCTTCATCTTCTTTTTCTTCGAGAGAGAAAGAGAAAGAGAGAGAGAGAGAGAGAGAGAAATTGAAGTTGTACCAACAAATAAAAATACGTCGATTGACGATTATTTTTGTTGTTTTTGTTGTTCGACCGGAAACATCGACGGAGATCGCTATAAAAACCTCCCCCCCCCCCCCTAAAAAAAAGAGAGAACAAAAAAAAGATCTACGCTTCGTCGTAGTATCGCCCTATTAGCCCCTACGAAAAATAAGAATTTTAATCGATGTCGCGGATGGGGGTAGTAGTAATAGTGCCGTGAAAAATCAGTAGTAATATCGCGTGTTTGGTCCAACTAGGAATAAGTAGCGCCATCTCTGACTGATCAGACTCAATCGAGCGTGTATATACGACGATATCGGGGTAGAGAGAGGGTCGGTAACACGAAAGAAAACCACCACACCAAAGGGGTTTTACGCGATGACGACGACGAAATACGAGGATATCAAAATAAGAAACGAATACAAACGATAGGCCGATCGATCGATCGATGATGATGATGATGATGATGATGATGATATTTCGTCGTCGTGTTTACGTACGAACACATAATACGACGGATAGTACGACGACCATTTTCGTAATTGACAAGATAGAAAGAACTCTAATCGAATCGTAGAACGAGTATAGCATTTAAATAGTCCATAGGGTTATCCGTTCGGTGATGTAGCGATAGTGATAGTATAGTTAAAGTAGTCGATGAACGCCTTCTCTCTTTTTCCTTCTCTCTCTCTCTCTCTCTCTCTCTCTTTCATTCGTTTTCTATCCCTCTTCGTACGTATAAGGGAAAGAGAAGCCATATTCTCCTAGACAACCCCTAACGATAGATGTTACAAGATGACGTTACAACGAACTACATAACCGCGCATATAACCGAGAAGAAAATCAAACGTAACGATAATAAAAAACACGCATATATGCGTGTGTGTGTGTGTGTGTGTGTGTGTGTATGCACTTTGTACCTTGGTACCAGGGTTTAAAAAAAAAAAGAAAAAGAAAGAATGGTATCCCCCCTCCCGAAAAAAAAATGAGATCGCACCGCGAAAGATTCGAAAGAAAGAAAAGAAAGAGTAAAAATAAGAGAAAAGAAGAAGAAAAGATAAAGAAAATCGAGGGTAAAATAATCGATGACATTCGCCCCGTACGACACCAACAGTCGTCGTCGTCGTCCCTCCCCCTCCCCCTCCCCTCTGCCCCGTTCGCCGGTGCCATTTACCATTATTAAACATTTAAAAGGCGTGTTGTAAAATTTCAATTTACTCACACTTGCACGGGCTGTTTTTCTTCCGTAAGGTCTGCATCGGGTGGTGGTTTTTATGTACATACGCCAGAGAATATAACGGGTTTTAGGAAGAAGCGTTTTAACGATTAACAAAATTTGATTTAGAGTGATCGAAGCTAAGTGGAAGATCGTCGAAGATCCTTTTCGACGCACCTTAGCCGTCATCACTCTCGAGGATGGGATCCTCGGCACCGACACATGTTTGCGCACCACACTCTCTCCCTCTCTCTCTCTCTCTCTCTCTCTCTCTGTCTCTCTGTCTCTCTGTCTATCTCTCTCTTTGTCTATCTCTCTCTATATCTGTCTATTTCGCTCTTTTTTTCCCGTTAAACTCAATCCCAAAACTCGCTTCTATTTCTCCTTCACGCACGCCCGTTCGCTCGCTCTCCTCATATTATCTCTTTCGCCCCCTTTGCACTTTCTCACCCTCCTCTTCTTTTCCTTCCTTCCTTCCTTCCTCCCTCCTCCACCTCCTCCTCCTCCTTCTCCTCCTTCGTTTTTCACCCTTTCTACGTTGCTCCCTCTGTATGTCTCTCTTTTCTACGATGCGTTTCACGACACTATGTAAGTATTAAGGATGAGAGAGAGCGCGCGCGCGCCTCTCTCTCTCTCTCTCTCTCTCTTTCTCTCTTTCTCTTTTTTTTTGTAAAGAGAGACGGGGATATCCGTGGCGCGTTTCCCCTCTCCTCTATTCTTCATACTCGTTCTTCACTTCGAATACCGTAATCACCGGTACTCTACCCTTAACTCTTCCCATTTTCGTGAGAAATTATTCCTTCGTGTATAAAAAGAAAGAAAGGAGGGAGAGGGCAAAAACAAGAAGCACTTGACCAAAAGAAGAAAAAGAAAAGAGATTTATCCGCGATCACCTCGATATCGACGACCCTTTAAAAAAATGTCCAACATGGAACACCACTACTCCCCCTTCTTTTCCCTCCCTTCAACGAGCAAGTATTATTCGCTTGGCAGAGAAAATATCGCGGAGGAAATGACAGCTGGCTCAACCGGCACACGGGTCTCGGCCATAGGCTTCTCTCCTCTTATTGATCAATAACACACTGCCTAGTACGCGCCGTCGTCGCTTCGAGGCTATCGCACAAGTTTTTCGAGATACTCTAACCAAATTTTACTCCAACTTTTCTCACCGTCTCTCTCTCTCTCTCTCTCTCTCTCTCTCTCTCTCTCCCTACGCGTGTGCGTACGTATATATATGTCTTTTTTTATATTTAGTTAATTAACCTTCTTCCTTCCTCGTATTATCTTTCCTCCGTTCATATCTTATCATACCATAGTATAATTCGATTCAATACTCTTCCGTGATTTCGATCTTTCATCCTTGACGTATTCTATGCATCCGACTATTTTTTCTTTTTTTATTTTTCTTCGCTATTTTATCGTATATCAATATATCGTAGATAGAGTTTTCAGTCGAACCAATCAACACCTTCCATTTCTCTATAAATCGTAATATATATATATATCTATGTATGTATGTATATGTATATATATATCCTTAGACGTCGCGAATCGTTTTATTGAAACTATTATTTGATTAGGCTTTTTTGCGAATGAAAACTATAGAAGAAGGTCGAAGGAGAGCGAATGTCCCGGCGAGAATCTGTGCGCGCGCGCGTCTCTTTTGCCATGGGGTAAGAGCATTGACGGAGACGAGATAACGAACTGCGAAATTTAGTTCCCGAATTGGATTAAAAGATGTCGCTGATACGGGGTAAAACGATGGCAAAATCTTTTTTTTTTTTCCCCCGGTAATTTATGACGAACACGAGCTAATAAGGTTACCCTATCGCCGACCAAAAAGAAAAGAAAAAATATTTTCCTCTCTCTTCCTTTCCTTCTAACCCGTATAGAATTAATTTCCTCCCCTCTCCCCAGCCCCCAACCCGCACCAAAAAAATTGATCTTATTTACTCACGATAGCGATATAAAATATCGACATCGTTTTCTATTTGTTATTATTACGTACGTAAAAATATATTATATATATATATATATATATATATATATTATTTTTCATATTATATATGTATGCGTAAATGCGTGTATATATATATATATGTGTGTGTGTGTGTGTGTGTGTGTGTGTATAAATGAAATGTCATTGAAATATTCCAATCAAAACTTATACCTATCAACGTTCGCATCAGGGGTTAAGTAGTAATGGTAAGAAAATAAAAGATGGCGTTGTACGACGTCGCGCAAAGTTCAAAGGAGTTACGAAAAAATTGCGATCTTTTTCCGAACCGGGTAAAACGTCGAAATAAAAATCGAGCCATAGATATAGCGGATGTTCCGTGTCGTTGTTGCCTCATTAATCGTAAATATTGCGTTTGTCGCTTTGGCATTGCGACTTAATGTTAACCTTTAAACTCTCCAATATAAATACGAAGCCGTCTGAGAAAAATTCGAAAGAAACGACATCGGACAATCGTACCGAACGAGATACGATATAAACGCGCACAAATATGAAATATGCGATGTGTCGTCGCGAGCGCGGATAGTGGGAGGGGTGGGGAGGGGAGGGGAAAAAAGTGTCAAGATCGTACGAGTGTACTGCCTTTGGATGGATTTAAATCTAATAAGAGAAAGAAACAAAAAGAAACGAGTGTGGGAAGGTGCTGTTTGGCGAATGTCGGTAACTCACGAGAAGGTAGCACGCGATGCAATAGCATCGCGTTCTTCAAAAGTGCCGTAGGAACGAAGTAAAGCGAATATATTAAATTTATTCTTACCGTGTAAGAAAACGGACTGAGACTGACAGCGAGATAGATAGATAGATAAATAGATGGATGGATGTATGGATGTATGGATGGATGGATGGGTGGATGGATGGATGGATGGAAGAGAGAGAGGGAGAGAGAGGGAGAGAGAGAGAGAGGGAAGAAGATACTAGTTTCGATTTTGCAAGAAATTCGTATGGGTGTAGCGACGACGTTCGCCATTCCGTAGCAGTCGCACAGTAGTAAACGTTATAACAGTATTCCGTCGCGCCAATGACCGTACGCCTGCGGAGAGCGACGCGAAGCGTCGGTAGAACGCACATTTAGTCACGAACGGACACACAGTTCGCGTTCAGCCACCGTAACGTGAACGTAACGTCGATGTTAAGGTGATATATATACTCTTCTTTCGTACCTCTCTCGATAAAAGAGAAACGAAAGAGGAATTAATCAAGGAACCTTCGGTTTAGAGAAACCGAAATAATATTCTACGGGGGAGTTTTCGTTTTGAAAACGGGTTTCGAATCGATCACAAAATTTTTCTCGATTAATCCGGTGTATTTTTAATCGGGGAAAGAGAAAGAGAAAGAGAGAGAGAGAGAGAGAAGAAAAAAAAAAGAAAAAGGAAAAGAAAAGAAAGAGAAAAAGAAAGAGAAAAGTTCTACGAAAAAGACTCGAGCGAATAAATAAAAACGGAGAGGGAAGGGGTAAAGAAAAAGAGGAAAAGAAAAAAGAGACGAAAGAAAGAGAGTAAGACAGAAACGTGTTTACGGTGAAAAGACATTTATCTCTGTCTGTTTCTCTTTTCTCTCTCTCTCGATCTATCCATCCATCTATCCATCTATCTATCTATCTATCCGTCTGTCTTTATCTCTCTATCTATCTATCTATCTATCTCTCTCTCTCTCTCACACACTCTCGCGTAACTAGTTGTAAATGTACTCGTGATAATGATGTCCCGACAATCGCGAGATTTCTTAACTGCCGTCGTCTTCATCGTGTTAGCAGTTTTCACGATCACGAGTGATGCCAGGTCATGGGGTAAGTGTCTCTCATCGTTATTTATCTCATCTTTCTAATCGTTCGTAAAAACGAGAACGTGAAAAAAGACGGATCGGCCTGTGATGTTTTTCTCTCTCTCTCTCTCTCTCTCTCTCTCTCTCTCTCTCTCTCTCTCTCTCTCTCTCTCTCTCTTTCTCTTTCTCATTTACTTAGCGGCTTACTCACACACATACGCGTCATACACACACACACACATGCATACAATCTCGCTATAGCGCCGATGCGGTCCGCGCGCCTTGTGTGGTTATATGCGTGTGTGTATTGTAGCGCGCGCGCGCGCGTACTCAGACTCCATTCACGTTAAGCTGATCGGCACGTACGCCACTTTTCGTCTAGCTCCCGCATTTTCTATCGGGGCGCTTTTTTCAAACCCGCCGCTTATTATTACTAATTCGTCGACGAACAAATTTCCAGCTATATACTTTTGTCTACCTTTCGTTAATTTTTTTTTTTTTCATTTTTTGTTTATCTATTCATTCTTTTATTTCTTCTTTCTTTTTTTTTTGTTAATCGAACACCTTCCTTACCTCGTAATAACTTTTCTATCTGTCTTTCTTTTTACGTAATACCACCACCGTACCTCAACGCGTCAACGTTGTAATCCAGAGTGACACGAGCTTGCGATCATTAATTACAAACGCTATGAATCCCATTATTATTTTCGTTATATGCATGACGCCAATAGAATAAAATTAACACGCCAGAGAACCATTATATTACGCTCGCTCATCGGAAAATGTATTTTTATCGTTGATTTACGCACGCACACACACGTATATAAAGTTTTCTAGAATGAAATTAACAAGAGTGCGTACTTTGGAATAGTTCCGTCGTCTTTATTGGCACTCCACCTATAAAGAGAATCGATGAGTGCCCTTTTTATCGAAGGTGCTATCTTCCTTTTGAAAAAAAAAAAAAAAAGAAAGAAAAAAGAAAATACAAAAGAAATGAATAAATGAAAATTTGAAAAATGTTAAAGGTCGATCTTATTGAAAAATAATCGACCTTAAAAGATACGTGAATAGGAAAGGTTTCGTATTTTATTTTATTTATTTTTTCCTCCTTCTTTTTCTTCTTCTTCTCCTTCTCAGGCGACACCTCTTTTCTGCCCTAGTATTAATTTTCAGAGTAAGCAAGTGTTATGTAAAAAGTAGACATTTATCTGGCACTTCTTTTATCGCTGGCTATTTTCGTGTCGTCATGCGCTAAAGGATTATGCGAGAGAAGGGTGGAGAAGGAAAAGACGTATGTGATATATATTTCGAGTTCCATTCTAGATAGAGAGAGAGAGAAAAAGAAAGAAATTAACGTTTTTAATAGCAGGTAATGATAAAAAAAAAAAAAGAGGGGCAAAAAAAAGAAATACATTTTTCCCTTATCTTAATCGTTAAATATCGATACAAGTTTGTTGACTATCTGTTCTGTTTCAATTTACATAACAGCATGAAAAGGAATGATCTCGAACGATTACGACGAATACGAAGAGCGACACGGGAAGGTGTGTGCGTGCGCGATGTGTGTGTGTGCGTGTTTGTGGTTACGCGCGCGCGCGTACGTGTGTGTGTGACTTGCAAATTACACAAATACGCGAGCAAGTTCTTAATGTTAAATGACGATTTCTTTCCTCATGAAATGAATGAAAAGAAAATTAATAGTTTCTTTTTTTGCTTTTCCACGAAATTTAGAGAGATAAAATTTTTATTAATGATCTTGTTCGATAAATCCTATACGGAAATATAATAAGAAGGACTCCTCGAATCGTAGGAAGAACCTTCGACGAGAACCATCGTATCGTACACACGTGCGTATACGTCGACTATCAATTAAAGAAATTAATTAATAAAGTATACCTTATACGCGTACATTCGTATTGACGCCAACTCGTCGCAATTACTTCCTGGTTTATCGTCAATTTCCTTTTCTTTCTTTGCTTTTTCCGATCGTGAAATTCATTTGCACGATTCTCCCTTCCGACGCTTAAAGACGAGTCATTTGCTTTCACTTAACGTAGAACTTACTTACTTTTATTGCGTTACTATGGTATTACTATTGTATGAATCGTGTCGTGTCACCCCCCCCCTTCGTCGCGCGACGGATATCTTAGAAATTCTTTTTTTGTGTGTGTGTGTGTGTGTGTGTATGTGTGTTTGTTTTCTTCATCGATAATAACGTAGAAATCGTACGATAAATTATTGGAAATACAGAGGATTTAATAAATTCGAGTTATCGGCGTCATCGCAGATATTCGGGAAAAATAACGTTCGATGGTAAATAATTTCTTCCATTGATGCTCTTTGCTTCGGGTCATCGTTCGAAAAGAAAAGAAAAGAAAAGAAAGTGAAGGAAAGGAGGGGGGGAGAGGGAAAGAAACTAGAAAAAGAAAATTAAACGAAGTAGCAGATAATCTCGAGCTTCGTAACTATTTACTGACACGACCTTGATATCGTTTAGCGCGCATTCATATATGTATAAAATGCGCACATCGTTGTAAAAAGGGATTTCGTTTTTTAAATAAATGACATATCAATTTTCGAGTATCGAATTATAATCCGCTGACGATATATCTCGTAAATACAATCAAAATTTATATAATGCATTCGTCCGTGCACGTGTATTTTTTCTTTTCTTTTTTTTTTTTTTTTACTTCTCTTATCACATATTAATCACGATTTTTTTCTTTTTCTTTTTTTTTTTTTTTTTTATCGCGCATCAACTCGATCGATTCAAATCGAAAAAACATAATGGATGAAAATGAATACGCGGAAGTCGTTTATCGAAAGATTACTCCACCTATCGTCGATCACGATCTTAATCTCGATTAGTACCGATCCGGTTTATATCGATAGAGATTAGCGCGTTAAATACGATCGAGCTTTTAATGTTACTAAACGTAACCTTAACATTGACGTAACCTACACAGATCGCGTTATTCATAATACGATAATGATAAATGAATTGTTTTTATCAAAATAAATGTTTAATCTATCTATATATATATCTGTCCTATTTCAGATATCGCCGTTGTGATCGACAACGAGATAAATTTTTTCACACAAAATCGAACTCTTACGGAGGAAGTAAAAATCGATGGAGCCGTCTCATTAAGTGGAATAGCTTACGATGATCAAACAAGCACGCTTTATCTAAGTGATACTCGGAGTAACATATCGATTTTCAGTTATGACTTAACGAAAAATAATTCTAATTCGAAACCACTTTTAATGGGTAAGTATTGTTCCGTTTTCTTAACCTTGCTTTATCTCTCTCTCTCTCTCTCTCTCTCTCTCTCTCTCTCTCTCTCTCTCTCTCTCTCTCTCTCTCTCTCTCTCTCTCGTCCGTTCTTTTCCCGCGTAAACGAGGCCGATCACGTGATACATGAAAGATACGAATTACGAGAAAGCGCGGTAATTCCATATCCCGTTTAAATCAATCCTTCAACGCTCTACGACTCTACACAACTTTTTCGGGACAAAATTCATCATTGATTATTAATCCTTCGCGCTATGATTTATTTTATTTATTTATTTATTTTATTCTTTTTTTGTTTAAATTTATCTTCGATCGATTTTTATTTGATACTTTCTTTTACTTTCTACCCATATATGAATTTATAGATAAATGTAATTTACGAATGTTACTTTGTATTAGTAATTATCCTAAATGACGCGCATTATCAAATAAACTTGGCGTCGCGTAAAGAAATAAATCGACAGTTATGTGAAAAGGATATTCATTGTCACCCGAATGATGACCTCACGAGTGCTAAAGGTTAATGTTGTGCGATAATATCCGAAGCGTATAAGTTGTACTTAAAATAAATTATAATTACATTTTCGTTTTCGCATCACGTACATATGCAATTTCAATATTTAAACGGATGAAGAATACCGTACATCGTTTAAAAAGTTCGCGGAAAAAGAAAATATCGAACGATAAAAAAATTAATTCTCGAACGATTTATAAATTGATGTCGGCTTATATTTTGTCTCAGCAGAGAAGAATGAGTCGTACATCGCGTCGACGGTCTTTGATTCGAGATCTCGTACGCTCTTCTGGATCGAATCCTGGAACAGAAAGATCATGAAGATGCACGTACCATTGAACGGCCCTCCGGAAGAACCCGTCGTTCTGCATAATCTCACACAATTGCCACGTGGTATCGTCCTAGACACGTGTAACAGGTGTGCTTCACCCTCTCTCTCTCTCTCTCACACACACACACACACACACACGTTCTTCCTCATTTCCCGATACTGATTGTCTCTCTTTCTCCTTTCTCTCTCTCTCTCTCTCCAGTTATATCTACTGGAGCAACAGCGACCGCTACAATTCCACCATCGAAAGATCCAAAATGGATGGTACCAATCGAACGGTCATAATCAAGGAAAATCTTTACATACCGGTAGGTTTAGCGATCGATTATGAAGAAGGTAAACTCTATTGGATAGACGACGAAGAAGGAATAGATATGAAGATCGAACGTAGCAATCTCGATGGTACCGAACGTGAAATATTCTTGAGGAATAGAAATCAACAACCCATTTATATCGCCCTCGATAAGGATTTTATTTATTGGTCGGATTGGGTACACAGAGCCATTTGGATGATGGCTAAAAATTCGACTGATCACGAATCCCTGATCAAATTTAAATCCTATCACAGAACGAACAAAGATGGCGATCCTAACGCCATCATTACACGAGACAACGGTGGTACCATCGATTGTCCCGCTGTAATCAAAAGAAGATTAGAGAAAAAGAAGCTTGCCGAATATCAAAGAAAAATCGAATCTGTCAATAATTTAACGGCCAATATAAAAAAGGTTAAAATGGAAAATTCTCAATTCTGTCTCAACGGTGGTTCCTTCGATCGTATCAAACATTCTTGCAACTGTAAATCCGGGTAAGACATTTCTTCTTCCAACTGATCATTTATAAACACGTAAATAATTCGAATTGTTTTTCTCCGAATCGAATCGAAGTTTTGAACATTAAAACAACCAACTACTAAGTCGATTACAATGAAACGACACCTATTTAGATTTACTAATTTACGACGACGAGTAAAATTTAACGATAATCGAATTGATAAAAATTAAAATGACATTGTATTAAAAACGAAATTGAGCTTGTGCGGTTACGTCGAGTGATTAGGATTAAATAATAATTTTCTACGCAGATATACGGGTTCCGTGTGCGAAACTTCCCTCTGCCAGAATTATTGTCTTCAGGGTGATTGCACCGTCAACAGTTTCGGTGAAGCAGAGTGTAAATGCATCGGCACGTTTACCGGCAAACGATGTGAAAGAGACATTTGCGAGGGTTATTGTCTTCACGATGGCGAATGTTCGGTTCAGAACAACGTGCCTATTTGCGAATGTAAAAATTCTAGGGGCAGACGTTGCGAAATTCCTGTTGACGAGGTCGACGTTGAAAAATCTACCTGCAGTTTAATGTAATTTTGTTATTTATTTATTTATTTTTTTTTTTTCATCAATTAATTTCCATCGTTAACAAAAATCTCGATGTCAATTGACTCTTTAAATTTTTATTTTATCTTACGTGTTTTTCTTCTTTATAACAGATGTGCCGAAAACAACAACTATACCTCTGAAAGGATGCAAACACTAAATGAAAATTGCGAATCGAATACATTATTATTCGTACTTATCGGTCTCATCATTGTACTTATTATACTTATCCTCGTGATGAGTTTCTACCTACATAAATTACGTCGTCGGCCACGAATCAAGAAGAGATTCGTGGTTAGCAAAGGTGGTATTACGCCATTAACGTCGAGACCACAGCTACCGGATAATCAATGCGAAATAACTATAGAAAATTGCTGCAACATGAATATCTGCGAAACAGTGAGTGAAATACCATCTAAATAGTTATTGCGATTTAGTAAAAACGTACGTATGCGTTTATGAGTGAGAATTTATTCGATACGATCGTATAACTGTCTCACTCCTTCTCACTCTTTTCTCTCTCTCTCTCTCTCTCTCTCTCTCTCTCTCTTTTCTTTTTAACAGTATTAGCGAAATCAAATGTATTTTTCATTGATCATTTTTGCTAAAGAGTACTACGATCGTCTTCGTTAATTATTTTATCGGCCAATTGATTTTTTATTGATTGTGCATCTCATTGCCAGTATTCTATCAGATTTTATATATATGCATATACAGGGTATTTGTCCATAGATGACCGAACAAATATCTCGCTAATGGTTGCAATCACAAGATAGTTTAATAAAAGAAATTTTCACGATTCCGAATCAGCTATACAAACTGCATGTAAAAAATGTTGTTGTTGTTGTTGTTTTCTTTTTTTTTCTACTTGTGATTTTTCCGTATTACGAAGATCGACGTCATTTTTATTTAAATAAATACATATGATGCTTATTCGTATATAGAATAGGGATCGTTTGAAATTAAAATCATATCAAGTTGAAAATTGCTATTATCCGTCGTTAAAGTAGTGAATCGGATTGAAAATATTTTGGAATTATTTGCAAAATATTCGCTCGTACATCTATGGACAGACACCCTGTATATATAGAGTATATATATAGTATGTATATAAATATATATATATATATATATATATATATATATATATATATATATATATATATATACTACATATCATTTCGCTATCAGTATTTTTGATCATTCCTTCACGAGACAACGTTTAATATGTATGAATGATAACAATTTTTGATAGGGAAATATATCGGTTCGTTGGACAAACGAAAATTTTTAAGTTATGATAAAGGGTAATTAAGTTTGTTGACGTAAAGTTTGTTAAAACGTGAATAGAACGCTTGTTTACGAGTCGCCTAAGTCGAGTTCGCGATCGCGTATTCTTTTTCTTAAGATAATGTATTTAAACTTTTCAACTCTTACGTAATGTAATTTCTACGTGTTGAAAATGGTAAAAAAAAAAAAACACGCTAGTATGGTCAACATTTTCATGGCACGTTAGGCGAATTAAATTCTCCTTCATTAGTATTATTATTATTATTATTATTATTACTATTACTATTATTATTATTATTATTATTATTATTATTATTATTATTATTATTATTATTATTATCGTCATTCGTATTTCCGGTAATAGTTGGTGTTATTTGTTCAAACAATTGACTGCAAATTTTTCAACATCATTAATTTGTCTATATAAGATAAGACTAAACGGGGAAGAACAGACTTCGTTCCAATTACGCAAACTTCACCAACGATCGCTCGACTTCTTTTCTCTCTCTTCTTTTTATTTTGTTCTTTTTTTTTTTTTTTTGTATTCCGCTCGTTAACTTAAACGTTAATAAAGATAATTTCACGAGGAACTTTTCCTTTTCGAATATGTATATTCGTTTATCTTAATAAAATATATATATATATATATATATTTTCTCTATGAACTTCTTTACAAAAATATTAGCACGATAATAACAACAATCCATAAAGATGAAAAATATTTTGATAAAGAAATTCTAACGATCGCGTTTTAGTCGGATTTAGATCGAGTAATTAATTAATTATCTCACAATTAATGTTTATATATATATATATATCATCTTACGATCAGTATTTTTGTTAAATCTCATCTCGCAATCGGCAGTACAAATCAATGTTGAAAATATTATTATTGTAATAATAATTTATCTGTGAATCTCTCTTCGTAGTATTTTGGGGTGGAGGGAGGGAAAAAAAAGGCAAAAAAAAAGAGAAGAAGAAAAAAAGAAAAAAAAAAAGGAATTTTTTCAACCAACTTGTCAACCGAATGATAAACATTTTCACTGATTTCTATTGATTCAAATTCGTAGAGATCGATCGATCGCCGCTTAACTTGGCAATGAAATAGGAAAATAAAAAGATTTCCTTCTTTTCCAGCCATGTTTCGAACCAAAATTACGAACTCCGATGACAAAGAATATTAAAGCGAAAAAGGACGAGAAGAATTCTCTATTGGATAATATGGAGGGAAATTCGTGCTAACGCAAACTAAATTTCTCGTCGTATAAAATGGCGAATACTCGACGGATTCCACGTAAGCTCGTCACGAGATTTTTGCTCGCGGTGATAGATGTCTGTATATTTTTCGAAAGACTCTATCTAGTATTGTTGTTAAGTTTGGTGAATGCATATGTGCCTGCATTGGGCAAGATGAAAGGATGAAATAACTTAATGGAAAAGAAAAAAAAAAAAAAAAAAAAAAAAAAGAAAAAAAAAGAAGAAAAAAGTAAAACGAAAGAAAAATATATATGAATAAAGTAAAAAAGAAAGAAAGAAAGAAAAGGGACGAAAGCCAAAGGTCTTCGAAAGAGTCCTATTCCTTATTGGGTTCGTATATGTAGGGCTGTGTTTTTACAATGGTTATTTCGTTCGATTAATGAAATTATAGCGTGATTTACTTAATTGTTTTTCTTTTTCTTATTTTTTTTTTTTTTTTCTTTTTTTTTCCTCTTAATTCAATAAGTTACGTACTTAGGGGACAATTTTTTCTTTTTCTCTTTTTTTCCTTTTTTTTCTAGTAACGGCGATATATATATATATATATGTATATATATATAAAGAGAGAGAGAAAACAAAAAGCAAAGTAAAAGTATACATTTAACGGACAATCTTTATCGCACAAAAGAGGTCCGTCTTGAATTAATTTATTGGCTCATTAAACAACAATTATCATCTCTTCTTTTTCATTCGATGAAATAATGAAAAAATTCTTCTTCGGAAAAATATAAATACGATTATAAATAAATTTTCAAAAGTTCTATTTTCAATCTTAGTAATTTAAATTTAGAATTGTTAGCAAACGAACGGAAGCTGCCACATTCTGTGCATTATAGAATATATATATATATATATATATATTTATATTATAAATATAATATATACATACATATATATATATATATTTATAATATAATATATGTATATATATTTAAAGTATACAACAAGAGCTACGCTTAACGTAATACTTGTGCAATACATGCAAAAGCTGCCTTATAAACCAAGAGAACTTGATTGATTTTTTGAAAAGTACCATAGAGTACATTCCTAAGAAAGAATGTAATTAGCTTGATTAATAATAAGTACCAAACGGGACATATTTCTTTTCTTCCTTTTATATCGAATATTTCTGTTATAAAATATAAAAAAAGATAAACACGAACAGACACAAACGAAAATATTTTCTACTACAGTCAAAAAGTCGATTCAACTCTCTAAACTTGAAGTCGTTATCGCTAAAAATAATTAATTTCATTGTCAACAACTACTTACTATAAACATCAATGTATATATAATGCGTGCAATCGTTCGCTTACATCGCAAAAATATTTTCTTTTTCTTATTTTGTTTTTGTTTTTTTTTTTTTTCTACTCATTTTCCTTTGACGTTCAATTTCAAGCATATCAGATATTCAACAAGTCATGTTCAATAACTATATTAGGTTTCATATCGTTATAATATATTAGATAATCATCTAAGTTCGTCCCCTCACCCAGAGTACAATATATGCATACGTACATATGTATACATATACTAATCTGTTTACAAACATGATATAAATATATGTATATATGTATGCATGTTTGCGTCTACGTCTCTAATAAGGAATATACAGGAAATGTGGTATCCATATAAAATATATAATATACATACATACATACATACATACATACATATATATATATATATATATATATATATATATATATATATAAATATATATAAATTGATTCAACTTCCCGCTGTGCTATGATCAACATTTCTCCAATGGCCTTAAAACAGTGAAATTTTCTGACTGTTAAAAATATTATCATATTCAACATGATTGTTGTTACTGGAACAAACCAAAAGCTGTTCGCATGCAAGAACATACCGATTATAGTTTTTAACATAGTGCCACACTGATACGCATATTACCCGTAGTAATAATAAATTTGTATACACGTATTTACAGATATGTACGTACATGCATACGTGTAGTAATATTACGAACGATAGCTAGACACATAGATATAGAATCAAAAATTTCATTGATACCGATTCCCTTTTTTCTGACAATTGACAAATTATCGATTGTATATTTCACTTGTTTTTATCACTTAATTAATTTTTCAAATATTAACAAAAGATAAAGTTTAAACAATTCATTTCTTTTTTAAATCTATTATAGAGTTTGATACCTATATTAATAAAACATATATCTCACCATTCCAAGACCAATTCTAAAATTCTTTTATTTCATTTAATATTCTCTTGTTTCATATTTTAATATCACCTATATAATGTATATAGTCTTTAATATCCTTTATGCAGTTTCTAATTCATCTTTTTATATTAATATATTGTCATTTTATTTTTAGGTATCATTCTCTCTATCTCTCTATCTGTCTGTCTCTCTGTCTCTCTCTCTCTCTCTCTCTCTCTATTTCTCTGAATAATAAATTATAAGACAATTTTTAATTACAAAATTATATATAGGCGAATGCGACTATTTTTATTTTTTTACTATAAATATCAATGGGAATCGATAAATAAATCGGCCAGCTATTTAGATTATGAAACTTGTATACACCAAAGTTAATTATAATAATAATTATAACATCTTAGGCACAGCTTGATCATTGGTTCGCAAAAATGTATCATTGTTTTACAAAACTAAACATTGAGACAAACAGAATGTTACTTAATTTCAATGAAATGAAATATTAATGTTTCAATTTCGTTCGTTTTTTGACGATTTTTACTCGGTACAGATCAATGAATAATATACATGGTTATGACTTAATAGCGTTTATGTTACCCTTTAAAACACGGAATGATGTTCCTGTCGTCATGAAAACAAACAAATTATAATACATGACGATTTTATTTCTGTTCCTGTATACGATAGGTACTACACTTATAAACCTATGATCTTTGCTTTTATGCTTACAATGTAATTTTATGCTAACAACGTGCACTATTATAGGAAAACAATCATTTATAGAACAAATGTAAGGTGCAATTAAGTATAAGTATGCGGAAAATAGCCCTCTCCCACACACTCATCCTCAGAGAAAGGATAGTGGATTTATGGTGAAAGGGATATGTTCCTTAAGAAAAAAAAAAAAAAAAAAAAAAAAAAAAAATGAATAAAAAAAAAAACAAACCATGTCTGTACACTATATGCAATATGTTTATGTATTATATTAAATATTGTCTATAAGTAGGGTATCTAATTACAATTACTATAAAATGGGGTAAAATTCTTTGTTTTGTTTTCTATTGTATAAAACAAACTTATGCTGGGTCACAAAATATTTAAAATATATTTAAGCGGTACTTAAGTTAAAGTCAGCATAAGTTAGCATACAAAATGGGAATATATTCAGTGATAAAAATGGCTGTTTCTCTACATGGACAATGGTATGCCTTATACATTAAACATTTTGCATATTGAACGTGCTTACATAATGGTTATTATGCAAATTACTATTGTATACAGATGAAGTGGAATAAAACATGCTATATCTTAAGGGTCGTTGATTATTTTCTTTTTATTTATATTTCTCCTTTTCCACAGAAAAGTATTGTTCATTCATTTTTATAGATTTTCTCATTTAAATATAAACTAGAAAGAGAGACTAATGTTTAAGTATATTATAACCACCAATCGAGCATACTTATCCAATGATCTGAAATATTTAATACTCAAGACAAATTTATTATTTTTATAATAATTAAAAAAGATCGTAAAATAAATTATATTATGTATCAGCAATTAGCTGACTTTCAGGTAAAACAATTTTCTCTCCAGGTTTAAATGCTGGCATACCAAGGTAAGGACAGCTGGCGCAACGAAATGCATCGCCTAGATAACACTGTAACAACGAACAAACGATGAAAATAATTTCAATGAACTTGTACAGAAATAATCTTTTTCGCGTATTAGAAAACATCGTACAACATACATTTCCGCACGATGATTTTTGAATTCCTTGCTCTTCTGCTTTACCATTTAACTCTTCCGCCAATCCGCATGTACAATCCTTACATGCTTTACGTTTACCCGTCGTACCACACACTAGCAAACAAATTATATATATTTACATATAAATCTAAAATTCATATACAAAAAAAAAGACAACAAAAATTATAATAACTTCAACCTTTTAAACTGGTGATATCAGGTTTGACAATATCATCTTCATCTAAAAGTTCATCCTCGTCTATCAAGTCATCTTCAACGGCTTTATCTAACTTCCATACATTACTTTCTTTTTGTTTCAAATTTAAAGCCACACTAGATCCAATCTAATGTATAGACCCAATGTATCGTAATATTATACATTAACATATACTGTTGTATAATATTAAACTAATATTACTAATATACACCTTACAAACATGCTGTAATTACCTCAAAAGACGGTTTCTGTGCTATTATCTCATATGTACTAGAAACATTTTCAAATATCTTAGATAAAAGTTCAAAAGTTTCTTCGTCTACTTTTCTAGGATTTATGTCATTTATAAGAAAACCGGCCAGCTTCAATCTAGATAATCTTTCCTTAAAAGTCAGACTGCTCTCTAATGTCTTTTCTAATAAAAGTGACTCGTAGATTACTAGTTTACCATTTTGTTTCAATAATTTTAACAATTCTACTAGTACTTCATTATCATTTAAGGACGATCGTTTAAGAACGAATAAAATCACATCGATAGAAGAACCGCTATAGTTGCCTACAAAATAATGTTGATACATCACATGTCATAATATGATAATTACAAAAGAGGTTAGGTATTAGTTTTTGAGAATATGTTACGAGAACAAAGAAATAAATATACAGATCTATTGACTAAAGTATATTATCGAACAGAACATCGTGTGTGTGTGTGTCTGTGATATGTTTCGTAAATATACAATAATTATACATACACTTTTTTAATTCATTTAAATCGATAACTGACACTTGATCAATCTTTCCTACAAGAGTTTTAATCTTCGCAATAAAATCAGGTAATCCATCGGTGGTAACCTCTTCGCCTAACAATACGAGAACTTTGTCGTCACTTTTAATAATGTTAGTCATCGTACGTTAAGATGTACGATTTTTATACGATAGGATAAACGACGAATACAATGATTTAATAAGTATTATAACTACAACGAAAAACTGCGTAGTAATATCGCGATAACTCGTTCCTAACGAACCGAAGACAGATGAGAGAATACAGAATGCGATGTAAATAATCTCGGAAAAGAAACACCTAAGAGGTTACATATGACACGACGTAACAAGCGACACGAGCGGAGAAAACTAGAACTACGATCGCTGTCTCGATACGGCGTATACGCGCGAAATTTAAATAATAGTTCGTATAGGGTATAGATATTTATCGATAAATAATCAAACATTGATTATAATTTTTCATCATATTTTTATGTAATATCCGTTGTTTTGTATATTACATCGTAAAAAATTGTCAGACAGAAAGCAAGTATCAGCAAAAGATTATCACAATACGCGATACGTCGTTATTTCTATAATGTTGTCATATTACTTACTAAGCATGCACCATCGTTTAGATCTGATTTGTTATTAAAGAGCAAAAGTAAATGTGAACACAATCGTCTCGTATATTTCATATGTTTTAACAATTCTACGTTAATAGATATTCGTTGTATGAAATATATGTATTAATATTTTAGTAAATCATCGATCTATATATGAACGAAATGTTTGAAATGTTGTGTATATAAAATAGACATAACGAGATGGCAGTAATAATACCACTTCCGTTGAGTTTTACGATGCAAATGCTCCTTTCAGTTCTTTCCTTAGTCTTTTTCCTCTAAAATAGCAATACTAGTAGTCCCTACAAATGAAAGAAACGTTATTAAGATCTTACTTTTCTGACATCAGTGTTTGGCTCCCCTGAGTTTATGATTGTAGTGGTTAGTGTGCACTGATTTGTTCTGGGAAAAATTACTTTGCATACACGTTTGTATCGCGGTGCGTTGTACCGCGGATATGGTGGTAATAAAAGGTATTACTCTCTCTCTCTCTCTCTCTCTCTCTCTCTCTCTCTCTCTCCCTTTCTCTCTTTCTCTCTCTGTCTGCTGTATCTCTCTCTCTCTTTCTCTCTCTTTCTCTCTCTCTCCTTCTCTCTCCCAAAAGTAATAATAATATTTATGAATACGTTGTAATATAGGTTTAAAAAAAGGTTGAATGAAATATATCAAAAGATAATAGTCTGATAATTAATAAGATATTTTAGAATACATTAATCATTACAACTACGCCTCCGTGTTAAATAATTCTGTTACGGTTTAACTTTATAAAGTAAACCGAATGTGATAGTTAACGTTTCCATCAGGTTAAATAAAAAAAAAAGTGCTAAAGTTAGCTTAAAACGAATATAATATAAATAATCGAGATTATCTCTGGAAAGTATTCTCTGTAAAAAAAAATGGATGTTAATAAAGTTGACGAAGATAATCAACGTAGTATCAACGATGGTGATTGGGTTTGTCCGGATTCACAGTACGTATTTTATGATAATCCTTTTCGTTATTAAAATAATGCTTTTCCCTCTTTCTATAAATATTGGCGTTATTACATTAACGCAAGTAGTATCATTGGTGTGAGGGTGATATACAATTGTTACTGTACTACAGGTGTGCCAATGTAAATTTTGCAAGAAGAAGCTCCTGTAATCGGTGTGGAAAAGGTATACATATATATTTTCTTATTAATTAGAATTTATTTATTAGTTTTATTTCAATTCGACGATATTTCGAAGTATCATTCGATACGAAGAGATACCCTCTGTCTTTATCCATAAGTCATTTCATAAAATTTTCTTCTGTACATTCTAGACTTTATGATAGAAAAATAAATAAATGTTTTTATCAAGTTTTTTTGGTAATTAACTTCTTCTTACAATTACAAATACAATTACAATTCTCTACTATTATAAATAATAAAAGTTTGTTAATATAGACAGAGGTGAATGTACAAAGAAGAAAAAACTGGGACAAGAAATTGGTAAAGCAGCTGCAGAAAAAAGTAGAGGCTTATTTAGGTAATCTTTAAATTAAAAGCAAAAGTTTAGGTCAGATACATATTATATTAATTTAATTTCTATTTCTCATTCATTTCTATAAACTTTATTTATGCTTATGTATGTTTTATGTTACAGTGCGGACGATTGGCAATGTAGTAAGTGCGGTAATGTGAATTGGGCTCGCAGACAACAGTGTAATATGTGTAATGCTCCTAAATTTGGAGAAATAGAAGAACGTACTGGGTATGGTGGGGGGTATAACGATCGCGGTATAGTTGAATATAAAGAAAGAAGGGAAGATGACGACGATTACGATGAATTTGGAAGACGTAAGAAAAAGAGGAAGATAGAGAATCGTTCAGACGATGATTCTAAAGATTCTAGGTACAACAGTCCTTCTCATTGTAAAGCCAAAGAAGAAGAAAAAGATGAAATAGCTGATGAAAAAATAGATCAAGTGGAAAAAAATGTAATTTATTAAATTTATGTTTGGTAAGTAAATCTTTTATAATTTCTTTACAAGATGGTTTCATCGTAGGACAACAACGAGGAAGAAGAAGCCGAGGAAGAGGAAGAAGAAGATGAAGAGGATGACGACGACGGTGATGGCGATTTGTCTAAATACGATCTCAGCGAATGGGATGACTTAGCAACAGTAAAAAAAAGGTAATTAGATGTAGTATAATCTCTGCAATAAATTTAATTAACGTTTCAACCGTCTAATCTTTCAGCACAAACGGAAATACTGTATCTTCGGAAGAACAACGGTCAAGGTAATGAGGGTAATGTAATAACAATTTTTTCGCATTCCTTTGTGATAGAAATGATCAACTTTTTGCATTTTCTTAAGCACGTGCATTTATAAAAAAAAAAAAGTCGTGTCTTAAACGAATGAAACTCGCAATTAATATAAATAATAATTATAATGCTCCGTGTTGATCATTCCTGTTTAACAATACGATTATATTACCAACGAAACTTTTTTTTAATTAATATATTTTGCATTATATAAACAAATATACATATATATATATACATATATATATATGTATATATACACATATTATAAGGATTTTAATACTTACAGAAACGGAGATGATTGGCGTGATTCAGGTACATCCAGCCACTGAGAAATTGTGCAGAAGGACAGGTTTGACATGGGTTTTAGGGATAGAACTGGTTCTTAGAAACCACAATGAATAAGTTTTTTTGAATGCTATTCTTTCTTTTTCACTTTCGCAATTAAATTAAGATTTAGGCTATAGAATAGGTGTGCGTTGACGAAATATAGAATTAAGTAAAGGACCGTTTTAAAAAGTATCTCAAATTTAAAAATATTACTTTTACAGGGAGAAGAAAATACTTGGGGCAACAACAAGTCAACGACTAAGAACATACATACAATGCGAAAAGTTTAGTGATCTAGTGAGCACTATTGAATAAAGCGGAAGATAATATAAAAATTATTGTGCAAAGGGAATCGATTGATATAAGCTTTAAATTTGTGATCAAATTGATAGGAAGGAACGATATGAAGTAAAAGGGGGGAAAAAAAACAAAAAAAACAAAAAACAAAAACGTAGATCGTTC